>JAIOTZ010000011.1:0-220505 GCA_023374045.1 Limonium bicolor
TACTTTTTATTTGCGATGTGGACACACTAAGTTCTTATTTGCATTCTCACCCCACAACTTACCGGTTGTTACAGTTTCCACTACCCGTACCCGTTTTTCCGGAATTCGTAATTAATTTTATTGGTTCTAAAGCTTCATTAATATTTATTAATGATTATTTAGTTGACCAAATTATTACGAGTCTATTTGACCCGCTTAAAATCGCGTTTTCCCGGTTTCCTCGAAAAACGCGCTTCAAGGTTCGTTTATCGTTTAACAACCCATTTTAAAGGTCCGTTTTCTTCGGGATTTGTTCCCTCGTATTTATTTAAGTGTAATTAAGCCTTTAAAAATATAATTAGCCTAATTAATCACTGTTTTTTAATTACGGGGTATTTCAGACTTGGTCCTTACCTTAAGTCCCGGACCAACACTTGGAGTACTCTCAGCCAACTTTAATAGGGTGGTCCGGGACCTTGTACTCACCCCAAGTCCCGGACCACAACATGGAACATCTCTCGGCCTGTTTTTGATATATGGTCCGGGACTTCAACCATTAACCAAGTCCCGGACCCAAGCTACAGAATGCTATATTTGCATTTTTCTACCCTTGTTCAACTTGTTCTCTTCATCCATTGATTACCCAAACTTCACACATTAACTTAGGCATATTCTAATACCAAAATATCACTTTGATTCACCTTATAACATTAACTAACTTGTTACCCAATTTTCTTACCAAATCTCTTAACACTTGTTTATACTTCCAATGGCCTTTAAAAGTCACCAAACAAGGCCTAAACATCATCTAAAACCATTACCATTCAATCCCCCATAATTAGGAGCCTTAAACAAAATTTTTTCTTCATTTCTGGTCTGGACCGCCCCTCTGGGGCGGTCCCAGGGGCGGTCCACAACAGATGCTACACTTATATTTTTTTTTTTTCTCTCTGCACTGGACCTCCCCACAGGGGCGGTCCGTAGGGGCGGTCCACTGCAGAACCCATTTTCTAATGTGCTTTTCTCCTCTTTCTAAACTCCAAATTCATCCCAATTTTTTTCCTATGCTTTACACATGTTCTCTCACATGTTTTAACATCTTTGGGCACACTTAAACCCTCTCGAAACATCCCAAAAATTCCTTAAACTTTTACTTATATCTTCACAAAATTCCTAACACTTACAATGTTTTCTCCTAGTCCCCAAGTGGTGTTTCATACCCATAATAACTACTATCTCAAAATACTTTCTCTTCATTTTAACATCATCTTTCAAGCATCATTTCTTACCATCAACTCCTTATTTTACCAAAGTTTGCCTAAGTCTTTGCCTAAGCCCAAAATGACTTTGGTACATACTAAAACCTTAAGATCATGCCTAAGTCCTTGTTCACTCTAAATCACCTTAATACACGTTTTCTTCTCAAGTAAACATTTATTCACCTTTAACACTTCCTAGTTCACCAAAACTTACTTAAAACACTTAGAACTTCTTACACATTTTCCCAAATTTGGCCATAGCTTCTCTTGTGTACTCACATCCAAACACTTAGGTTTTTACCTTATTTCATTCAAGAACACCTAAAATCCATCAAACACATCTTTATACACAAACTTCACACATTTAGCACTACATCACAATATAGTGCTTAACTTAAATTGCTTGGCACTTAGGCCCTTAAATAACATGGCTCTTAGGCCCTTAAATTGCATAAACCTTAAACACTGAATTTCCACGATATATAAGCCTTTGACCTGCAATTACACACACCAAGACATATGTTCCTTTACTAGTCTCCTTGAGAACACCTTACTAAGTCATTCACCATTTGCTCTTTAGGTAGTTTTAGCAAGCATTATAAGCTCATTTCTCCTAAGGCATTAAACCACATTGAGATAGCATGTTTACCTCTTTTCCACTCAAACTTCTTTCTTGTTTCCTCTTAAAATCGGTAAGGCATTTCTTTCCTTGTCAACTACTAAACAATATACCAATATTGAAATGAGTATATAAGATTTATGCTTCATCTCATTGTAAACCCTAGGTTTACATTATTTCAAAAACATTAATGTAGTTGTTTTACCTTGATCTTTGAAGGGAGTTTGAATATCTATGAAGAGAGGACTCCACCTAGTCCATAAGAGATTGGAATGAAGCTAGAACAAAGTCACACAAAGAGCTCCATCGTGCAATTTCGGCCAAGGCAAAACATGAAGGAAACTTGATCTTTCTTTGAGATTCCTTACCTAGAAGCAAAGGAGAGTAATAATATGTAGAAACACAAGCTCAAGCTCCATCCATGGTGATTCCTCTTGGCACCAAAACAGAGCTCTTGGGATTTTGAAAGGATAGAATTGAAGAGCTTGATGAGAGGAAGAGAATGGTGGTGTTCGTTTTTGATTTGGACATGTGAGCTAGATTTTACAAGAGGTCAAAGGTAGAGTTTAAATGGTGGTGGTGTGTATTACCGTGAGAGAGCAGCAAGAAGGGAGGTAGAAGAAGAGTGGAGCCGTGTGAAATGAGAAAGAAATGAGAGAATGAAGATAACCTTTGCTTTTTTGAAGATATTTGTTCTTTTAAAGCAAATAGTACATTAATTAGTCATTCTTTCTTTTCTTAGTAAATCAACAAGGGTGGTGAGTCACCACACCTTAAAAACCGGCCCCCAATAGTACCTAGGGGTATTTTAGACTTTATTAATCAATTGTCTCACTTATAACATCGTATGTTACAAACTAGCTTATTAAAGTTACTATTCACAAAAACAAGGCACATAGAAGTGAAATTTTTGATTTCCCATTGATATAGCCACCCAAATGTGATACTACATAGTACACATGTTAATTAAAGAGTAATGATGGACATTTAGCCATTCAAAACTCATTTACAAGACAATTTTTCAAAAACGTGCTTTAAGACTCCTTAAAGCACTTTTTGTGTTTTAACTTGTTTTCAAGCTTGGTTTTCTTTGGTAATTGATTTAATATGTTCATTAACATATTTATAAGGTATAGATATGACCATTAGGTCTTATACAAATTTATCCCAAGCTTAGAGCACATTTTTGCTCTTATTGACTTTAAGGTATTTTCTTGTGTTTTGTTTGCTTTCATTGTCTACCAAAGTTTCCTAAGGACTTAATTAGCCTTATAAAGTCATAATTAAATATTATCAAGTCTTGGTAGGCTCTTTGGGTCCTAACCAAGTTCACTCCAAGCTTAGAGCATGTTTTTGCTCAAACCGTGTCTTAGTGTTTTATTGTGTTTTACCATGGTTTAAATGGTTCATTTATGTTTCTAAGGCACTTTTTAGCCTTTTAAATACCATAGTTTAACATTTACACAACATACCAAGGTTTGGGGTATTTCAATCTACCCCCCTTAAAAGAACTTCGTCCTCGAAGTTCACATTTCCTCGCATCATTTGATTAGAATACGGGAATTACTTATAGCCATAAAACTTCCATTACCAACCACCCTTTACATCCAACCTCGGACTTAATGGTCCGGGCAACATATCCACATTATACATAAAATATCATACTCACATGGTAACCTCGGACTTAATGGTCCGGGTACCTTTACCACACTTGCACTTACATAATATCCCTCAGACTCTTAGGTCTGGGTGACATAACCACAATTGGACTCGTAGGCCCAGGTAACACAATCAATTCAGAACCCACCCACATTAGAACTCAAGGTCTAAAATATTATTTATTACTTATTCCACACAACATGTCTTAGCATGTATATCAAACAGAAATACCTTTTTCCATCTCTCCATGGGCTCCAGTCCCATGTTGAGTACATATACACTGTGATCCCGCAGAACCCGGTCGCGATGGACACCTTCTGGTCCCCGTTCCTTTGGGAGGTCAAAACAATCACATACATGTTTAAAATATATACTTCTCATGTCACCGGTCCGAAGACAAAGGCTCGTACGTCCTCAGCTCGTGAGCAAGTACTACAAAAATACTCTTTACTAGGTTAAGTATATAAGAGAATCCTTTATTCAAAATATTAATTGACTGTTTTGGAAATACCAATTGAAATTCTTTTTGAAAACGCAACACAACTCCAAGTCCAACTTATGCTCCTTGTATTTTTCTTAACATGGTTGTTTGTGACCACTTACAGGGAGCTTCAAGAGTCATCCAACCCTGATGTGATCAGCATCAGTGTTGAACTATCTTTCCACCCCAATTTGTGTTCGGCTTCCCTTGATCTCATGATAATCAAGTTTCACCTCCCACTTCTTTTTCAACCAACAACTAATTCAAGCGTATCCCATTTTCTATCTTTAAATCCTTCTAGTCATAATCATTACATCTCCAAGGAATAGAACTCCGTCTATCAATCATCACCCAAATCCAACTTAATTCAAGTTACCTAGGGAATTTAATTCTCACTAGGTTCTATGTCGGTCTCATACCCCTTCATAAATCACAACATTGTATATATATACATATATTTTTTTTATCAAAATACAATACATGGTTTACATTTATGCACCGTCGGGGTTTTTAGTTCCCCGGGAGTTTCTTTACTCCCTTCCACTTGTACTCTCACACACCACTGTTAACAAGATAAACACACTTCCCACAATGGTATTCGCATCTTCTGTGCGCAATTACCACAATTTAACCACAAATAAATGCGTATGTTTATATAACACACGCGCCAACCATCATAACAAATTATTTGTGCTATGCACAACACAAATCACGTATACTTATACGGTAAAACACACTAAGTGGTTTTGCGCTCTACCCCCCTTAAAAGGGATTACGCCCACGTAATCAGTCACTAAACCTTGGCTTAAAATGTTCTGCCGTCGTGAAGTGTTTTAACTCATAACTGGTTTCGGTCCTGGCCTGTGAGGCTTTTAGGCATTGATAGCTAGCCATTTTTCATATTCACCATGTAAATTCGGCATTTGATGCATGGGCTCACTGGCCTCTGCTGCGCCATTCTGATAATTATAGGGTTAGTTTGCCCCATTCGTTACTGTTACAATGTATTACCCTTATCTTGGTAATAATGGTTTCTCAACCGACGCATGGTATCTCTTACCCTAAGCGAATTCGGTGAGTTTCAACACTTCCCATCCACTTCTCCAATAACTTACTGCGTAAACTGCTATGTATTTCACAATGATTGACTTACTTCTACCGACTTACTGTCGGTTGAGATTGAGCTACTACCTAATGTGTAGTGCTCTCTCGGTTATTTCCCACACCTGGGGTATATCTCATACCGACATTTGGTATTTAGTGTTACTGTAGTCACTTACTGTTAATCATGTCTCCACCTTTGGTTTTGCACATGTATTCTTTCATTCCTGCGGCCTTGCATTACCTATGCATCGGCCATTATAACATTATTCCTCCACAATCACCATGCTTCTGATTCCTAGCTATCCCACTTGATCATTACTGCGCAAGAGCAATACCAAAACACTCAGTCATACAGAGTGCAGAGGCGTAAACTCTTGACAGTAAATCTCTCATGCGATTGCGATAGGAATTTACACTGTGTTTTACCGAATTCTTATCACATAATACTTGTCACCGGCTTACTGCTCGGTTCATTTGCTATCATTTACTGTTGTGCCTCCACTGGGTTTAACTCATAACTCTGCTCACTCCCCATTTTATCATCTAACAATACTCACACAACGGTCGCTTATTGCGCACCGTATCCTTACTTATTATACAACATCAACTTACACTGCATCCGCTATTATATTAGCTTCCGCTATTACGTTGGGTTTATCTGGCCACTTATTTGGCTGATTTTTGAATATACTACTATTTTTTTTCTTGAGCCTTTATGTTTCTTGAGCGTTGTTCGCTACACATTTAGCTTCACACACCTATGGTGATTGCTATCAGACTTATCACTCTTCCTGTGTACTCAACTGGTACGAGCACTTCTTTTCGTATTATTTTATTCAAATCATCCTGGGGTAATAACAACGTGGTCCATCCTCCACATATTTCTTGAACTTGGTCCACACAACTACCGCTCTCGCGGTTTCACGATATCGAGAGGTATCCCCACTCTTAAAGCAGTGGTTCGTTCTCCGCTCTATTTCCTTGTGTAACATATACTTCTGCAACCGATCACATTACATAATACAGGTTGTTGTGGCTTATAAGCCTTACCGTCACGATTCCTTCCAAGTTGTCTCTTTGGTAACTTAGGGTCTTACTGTTAAGTAGGTTACCTTCAGCGTTTAATCCGAGTATTTGTTTCAAATCTTGTGTTTCAATTATATTGCTGCATCCAACAATGTTTAATCCAAATACCCCTCAAGGACTGCTCCTGGGTGTTATTAACATATGCCATTACATCTGGCTTACACTTATGGGTACTTTCAGTAAACTACGCCTTCTCCAATGTCTTTATATAACAGTCGGTGCACTCCGCACCTCCTGAATCTTAGATATTTCCTTGGACACATTCACTGATTCCTTCAGTCTCTTTAATTTAGCTGGGTTCCTTTACTTCAACCATTCATGGTAATCCTTAGCTCTTGTTTGATTTATACTGCTGACCGTAGACGGAGTCGACTACTTCCCGTGTTTCGGACTCCACTCGTATGCATATGTGGGGTACCATAATGATACATTGCTACCTACCCAACTAACCCATAAGTAGGTCTGTCAGGCCCACAAGCTCCTATCGGAGTGCGGTCGTCCCACAATTCAGTTGGTACACTCGTAGTGTCCGTCACACGCCTAGGTGAAGTATTCTGTTGTCAACTCCCTTATATTGTCCCTTGACAATATGCGTCCCGTGCTTCCCGAACTTAATCGAAGGAAGGTTTATCCACTATTGTATCTTATCATCTGCCCTTGGTTTTACTGGTTTGGTTTAAAAGAAGGTTGGAAAGAAGTGTTGGTTTGAAAGAAAATTTGGTTTTGAAAAGAAAAGGGTTTGAATAAATCTGGGTTGAAAGAAAAATTTTCATGGTTTCACAACATCTTCTTACCTTAGCCAAGTCTAGCTTCTTGCTGACTGGTGTACTTACAATTACAGAGGTTAGGCTAGCAGGCCCTTCCACTGTTATGACAATCATATTTAACTTTATTGTACTTTTCCAAGTACTTTGTAGTGGTTATTAATTTCCCGAATAGCCCTGTTATAGCAGCACTTGCTATGGCAAGTGCGCCATGCTAACTGGCTATCGGTTCAACACATACCGGTTGTGGTATTGTTTTTACCCATATTGTCATCAGTGGCCTTGTTGGCCCTCACTGATCTCACTGTCTTGATATTAACTCCTCTTCGTAGCCCATTCCACGCATTTATCGTGGTTACTGAGGCTTGTCTCTTATTTGGGCATTACGTTGTAGTTCCTTTGTCGGTTGATATACCGTTGGTGTATCCCTTAATAACTGTGGTTCCGTAGACACTTGTCTCGGGTTTCATCAATCCACTTCTTGCCTGTTGCACGATTAGTGCGTTGCAAGCTGGTTATTCTCGACTGCTCGGCATGTCGACCCAGGTTGCCGGAAATTCTATTCTCTTATACACCAAATGCTTCATTCCTCGCTATGAAATGCGGTTAACACTGTTTAGATGGAAACCGTCTCCGGGATTCCCAGTTTTCGGGATCTACCGTATGACAGGTCTTCCGTACTTTAAAGGTATTTAATAGCAGCCAGATCGGGTATTCCCGAGTAAGAGTGGACTTCCATCTCTCTAGCGTCCTTTCCCAAGTTATAAAACAGGGATTGTGGAGGGTGGGATGGATATTGTAGGTTTCCAATGTACACTGGTATTTCCTAACCAGCGTATCACTCACGCTATCACTCAACCCCTTAACCCAAAGTACTAAAATCCTAACTCGGTACTTCCTAAGCTCGGTATTTCAGTCATCAGAGCGATACTTCGCTCTGATACCACTTTTTGTAACACCCCAACTACCACCGTACACATAACATTAAACTGCAGCGGAAAATTCAACTCATCACATTACTTAATTCAATGGTGTTACACGCCGTTAACCACCCACGTGGCTAACAAGGCTAATACATAAACTTTGTACCGGTCTGATGGGCTAAATTCCCGAGCGACTACACAATACTTTCCCCTTCCATTAACAACAACAACATACACCTTTCAACTATACCGAGTGTTTTTAACCTGATGCCGACAACAATATCGGTCTTACTACACCTACTGTATATATACACTTAAATGAATACCCATGTACAATGACTACCCCGTCCTACTCTCGAACGGCTTCCAGCTCTCTGTACCTGAAATAGGAAAAGAAGAGAAAGGGTGGCCCCCAAGGGGCTCAGCACCTTTGCTGGTATGGTAATCCCGCAGCCCACATGCTACCGGGCCACGCACAACTAATTGTCGTCTTAGCATGCGGTTGATTATTTTTAAATCATGCATGCAACTGTAAACACACAACACATAATCATTTCGCCTCAACGGGCTCAACAACGGATAACATATCCTTACTTAATAAGTCACTCATGGTATTCATTATCCCTAGAGTGTTCCTCCTTTAATGGAGCTACTTCCTTAATAGACGACACTTACCCTTAAATCGGGTTATCCTTAAACGCCTCTTTTCTCAAACTGGGATTCATCTCCATGACCCACACACTCCATATCCTACAACATATCTCATTCCTCACATAACAAAACCTTTCTTGATTCGGCGTACACATAACAACATCGCATTCATTTTAAACACCTAACGTATACATATCATAGCATAGCAGGGGAAATTGCTTAGCACAATAACAACACAAACACCATAAGACCGGTTCACACAAGGAACCTTCCACCGTAGTTAGTATATATAGTGAGCCTAGAGATTATTGCCAATCTCATGCTAAGCTCGTTACCAACCTCGTTACCGTCCAGTTATATCGAACGGTTAACTTAAACCCAAGGTGTGTCGGATATAGTAATCCCAAGCACACCGAAATAACATTCGTATGCCCCTGTGGCCCGACGTGAGTCAGTAATTAGCTTTGGATAAGCTAAGGGAAGGTAGAAACCAAATTGGAATACAACCTATACATACACCAAGAGAGCCGAACCGGATATGACATCGACTCCCGTCCATCACACGCGTGGCCGGAACAACCGGACTCCTCACCCCCCATTAGTACATATACACTTATAAATAAGTAGTTAGAGATCCATTATGGAGCCTACCACATCCACACACCATACGGTATCATAACCGAGTTAAGCACACAAGGGAGGTTCACACACTTGCATACAACAACAATGTCCAACTAACTCACACATAGCCGTGGTTAGCACGTTCCCAAGGTTTGGGCCGTCAACTCCGAATACCGATCACTCATGTGTTCCTAGATTTGGTTAGCTAAGGTTTAACACATATTTGAGGTTAAATGGTATCGGAGGCCAAATTCGCCACATAAATGAATTACTATAAACTCATTACATGTTTTAATCTTACAAGGTGGCAAACACTCAGTAAAACATATTGGCATACAAGCCGGTGTAATCCGGTAGGACACAGGTTGCAAGAAAACCATACCTGTCACCGGAGTCCATTTTACCATGTCCACTTACGTTCCTCGAACAATTCTCGAACAACTGGCACATTAAAGTTACCTTCATTATCATTGGGGTAATATGTTTGTGTAACGTCGAATGACCATAGTTAACCCCGTTTACTAATTAAATACCCTTACATTCTTAACATGTTTCACTCTTTCATTTTACTTCAACTTTTCACCCACCAAATTGCGTTTATAACTCACCTAACATGTCCTACACAACCTTATGACATCATTATCCATCAATCTCCATCATTAGATATCATTTTCCAACCTTAAACAACATTTTTAGAGTGGTCCGGGACTTGGTCCTTACCTTAAGTCCCGGACCAACACATTGGAGTACTCTCGGCCAACTTTAATAGGGTGGTCCGGGACCTTGTACTCACCCCAAGTCCCGGACCACAACATGGAACATCTCTCGGCCTGTTTTTGATATATGGTCCGGGACTTCAACCATTAACCAAGTCCCGGACCCAAGCTACAGAATGCTATATTTGCATTTTTCTACCCTTGTTCAACTTGTTCTCTTCATCCATTGATTACCCAAACTTCACACATTAACTTAGGCATATTCTAATACCAAAATATCACTTTGATTCACCTTATAACATTAACTAACTTGTTACCCAATTTTCTTACCAAATCTCTTAACACTTGTTTATACTTCCAATGGCCTTTAAAAGTCACCAAACAAGGCCTAAACATCATCTAAAACCATTACCATTCAATCCCCCATCATTAGGAGCCTTAAACAAAATTTTCTTCATTTCTGGTCTGGACCGCCCCTCTGGGGCGGTCCGGGGCGGTCCACTGCAGAACCCATTTTCTAATGTGCTTTTCTCCTCTTTCTAAACTCCAAATTCATCCCAATTTTTTTCCTATGCTTTACACATGTTCTCTCACATGTTTTAACATCTTTTGGGCACACTTAAACCCTCTCGAAACATCCCAAAAATTCCTTAAACTTTTACTTATATCTTCACAAAATTCCTAACACTTACAATGTTTTCTCCTAGTCCCCAAGTGGTGTTTCATACCCATAATAACTACTATCTCAAAATACTTTCTCTTCATTTTAACATCATCTTTCAAGCATCATTTCTTACCATCAACTCCTTATTTTACCAAAGTTTGCCTAAGTCTTTGCCTAAGCCCAAAATGACTTTGGTACATACTAAAACCTTAAGATCATGCCTAAGTCCTTGTTACACTCTAAATCACCTTAATACACGTTTTCTTCTCAAGTAAACATTTATTCACCTTTAACACTTCCTAGTTCACCAAAACTTACTTAAAACACTTAGAACTTCTTACACATTTTCCCAAATTTGGCCATAGCTTCTCTTGTGTATACTCACATCCAAACACTTAGGTTTTTAACTTATTTCATTCAAGAACACCTAAAATCCATCAAACACATCTTTATACACAAACTTCACACATTTAGCACTACATCACAATATAGTGCTTAACTTAAATTGCTTGGCACTTAGGCCCTTAAATAACATGCTCTTAGGCCCTTAAATTGCATAAACCTTAACACTGGAAATTTCCCACGATATATAAGCCTTTGACCTGCAATTACACCACACCAAGACATATGTTCCTTACTAGTCTCCTTGAGAACACCTTACTAAGTCATTCACCATTTCTCTTTAGGTAGTTTTAGCAAGCATTATAAGCTCATTTCTCCAAGGCATTAAACCACATTGAGATAGCATGTTTACCTCTTTTCCACTCAAACTTTCTTTCTTGTTTCCTCCCTTAAAATCGGTAAGGCATTTCTTTCCTTGTCAACTACTAAACAATATACCCAATTTGAAATGAGTATATAGCTTTATTCTTCATCTCATTGTAAACCCAGTTTACATTATTTCAAAAACATTAATGTAGTTGTTTTACCTTGATCTTTGAAGGGAGTTTGAATATCTATGAAGAGAGGACTCCACCTAGTCCATAAGAGATTGGAATGAAGCTAGAACAAAGTCCACAAAGAGCCTCCATCATGTGCAATTTCGGCCAAGCAAAACATGAAGGAACTTGAACCTCTTAGTCTTTTCCTGAGATTCCTTACCTAGAAGGCAAAGGAGAGTAATAATATGTAGAAACAAGCTCAAGCCCATCCATGGTGATTCCTCTTGGCACCACAGAGCTCTTGGGATTTGAAAGGATAGAAATGAAGAGTCTTGATGAGAGGAAGAGAATGTGTGGTGTTCGTTTGATTTGGACATGTGAGCTAGATTTTACAAGAGGTCAAAGGTAGAGTTTTAAATGGTGTGGTGGTGTATTACCGTGATAGAGCAGCAAGAAGGAGGTAAGAAGAGTGGAGCCGTGTGAAATGAGAAGAAATGAGAAGGAAGATAACCTTTGCTTTTTTGAAGAGATATGTTCTTTTAAAGCAAATAGTCTTACATTAATTAGTCATTCTTTCTTTTTCTAAGTAAAGTACAATCAACAAGGGTGGTGAGTCACCACACCTTAAAAACGCGGCCCCCAATAGTACAGGGGTATTTTAGACTTATATTAATCAATTGTCTCACTTATACATCATATGTTTCAAACTAGCTTATTAAGTTACTATTCACAAAAACAGCACATAGAAGTGAAATTTTTAGTTTCCCATTGATATAGCCACCCCAAATGTGATACTACATAGTCACATGTTATTAAGAGTAATGATGGACTTTAGCCATTCAAAACTCATTTACAAGACAATTTTTCAAAAACGTGCTTTAAGACTCCTTAAAGCACTTTTTGTGTTTTTAACTTGTTTTCAAGCTTGGTTTTCTTGGTAATTGATTTAATATGTTCATTAACATATATAAGGTAATAGATGACCATTAGGTCTTATACAAATTTATCCCAAGCTTAGAGCACATTTTTGCTCTTATTGACTTTAAGGTATTTTTCTTGTGTTTTGTGTTGGTTTCATTGTCTACCAAAGTTTCCTAAGGACTTAATTAGCCTTATAAAGTCATAATTAAAATTATCAAGTCTTGTAGGCTCTTTGGGTCCTAACCAAGTTCACTCCAAGCTTAGAGCATGTTTTTGCTCAAAACCGTGTCTTAGTGTTTTATTGTGTTTTACCATGGTTTATGGTTCTTTGTTTCTAAGGCACTTTTTAAGCCTTTTAAATACCATAGTTTAACATTTACACAACATACCAAGGTTTGGGGTATTTCAATTTTCCCCAAATCTCGTTCGACCTTCTTCGTTCTCTTCTGTCGACCTTCGACATGTGCGTCACCAATTTTCTTCGAGATGCCTCGTGCTTGGTAAGTCGATTGTGGCGTTGTTAAATGAGTAGAGGAAATTTCTAAGGTTTATACCCACACCTTTATGGTTTTGGATTTGGAACTTCATTTTGTTGGTTGAATTACCATACTGGCACCTTCAAACTTGAATTCGAATGTTGTTTTGGCTGGTTGGAACATTTGCTTTGGCTCCCGTGACTTGCCTGTTAGTCCTACTCCCGATTCGATCGCACCTTGATCTTTGCTAAGGTACCCGCACTTCTCTGTTGCTACAAATCGTTGTACGATTTGGGTTTTTGGCTTGCCTGAGGATGAATCTGTATGTGTTCTTGCTTGTTATTGCCATATTGACTTGTCGGTTGGAGCTTGAACTTTCTGGTTGATTTGCATGCCTTATCGGTTGGAGCTTGAACTTTCTGGTTGATTTGCATGCCTTATCGGTTAGAGCTTGAACTTTCTGGTTGATTTGCATGCCTTGTCGGTTGGAACTTGAACTTTTTGGTTCATTTGGCTGGTTGGAACTTGATTTGGCTCTGTTGACATACCTGGTTCGAACTTAAGCTGCTTGGTTGATTTTGTTGGTTGTAACAAGTTACTGGCTCCCGTGACTTACTTGGTTCGAACTTGAATTCTCTGGTTTATTTTGGCTGGTTGAAACTTGATTTGACTCCCCTGACTTACCTGGTTCGTACATGATCTGTGTGGTTGATTTTGGCTGGTTGTGACATGATTTGGCCCCTTTGACTTACCTGGTTCAAACGTGAATCATCTGGTTTATTTTGACTGGTTGGAACTTGAAATGTCTGATTGATTTAGCTGGTTGGAACTTGAATTGGATAGTTGGATTACTGTCCCTGTTTGGAACTTCAATCAGTTGAATTGGATCTTGAGTTAGTTGTCGTCCCTGTTTGATTAGATTTGCTCTAATTAGTCGGTGCTATTTTCAGGAACTGAATAACATGTTGAGATTAGTAAAATTGCCCATACAATGGTGGATAAGTGTATGAACCCATCACTTGTGTTAGTGAAATACCCGTGAATTTTGGCGTAGGATTAAATTAGCATATAGTCAAGGATGTTATTGGTAAGATTAATAAAGGCCCAGGGAAGCAATATACATAGGTATATTTACTTTCATTTCAGATAACTTTATTATGTCCAAGAATACAAAGTTGATTTTACTTCTCTCTAAAATATTTTCCTCTTCCTAACTCATTATTCAGTTATTATGTATTAATTCCTTTTTATCTAAATATTTAGATAATTCTCCTCATCCTTCACTAACGATCAGTTAGCCCTTCTTCTATTTTTACTTTAGCCAAATAGTATTTATTTATCTCTCTAAATCTTGAATCTAGATCCTTCCATGATTTTAACGTTATTCATTTACTTTTAAATTGAAATCTTATTTATAAACTCATTTCAAGTTATTTTACAACATTACCTATAAATTCTCCTCTCACTAAACTAAATACATTTATTAGTTAAAGACTAATCCTTTAATTATTTCCATATTGCTTCTATTTAATACCACAATCGCTATCACGATCGCCTCCATCTTCAACCTACTGCCTCCACTTTTCTCTCTTTCTTTAAGCTCCCAACCCTTCTCAAATTCACGCTCTTATTCTCCATCGTCGTTAGGCCGCTTCTCTGGTGCCGGTATTGATAGAAGGGTAAGGGTATCCGTTGGTAAGGTTAGCTGATTAATTCGCTAGTCTCTGGTAGTATCTGATTGTGTTCTGCTTGTATTCTAGACTCCGACTTCCCTGACGGACGCACTACTGCTGATCTAGCTGAGTAATTTCGTGGCTGTGACGTACCCGGGTAAATGTTGTGCTCAACATTCTCTACCTCTGTGTTTTTTGCGAATTAAAATGGATTGGTTTGGATGTGGTTTTGATGTTGTGAAGGTTTGGGAATTATTTTCCCCTGCGTATTCTGGTGAGATGTTTTGCAAAAAGGTTTGATTAAACGTTTTGGGAGACTTTCTTTGAATTGGTTATTGGATTGTTGGTACCCTCTTTACTCCGTGTATATTGTTGGTGCCTTATTGGCGCTCCGTGTAATTATTGGTACTATGTACCCCGTGGATATTCTTATTATTTTGGCCTGCAGACATTACTTGCAGTTAAGCTCTAATGATCTACTCCTTTGGGTCATAAGTTACCTTCTGGGGGGTGTGCACACTTAAGGACATAGAGTGAGGTGGGATTCTAATTGTTGCGACCCGATTTGGGGGTCGTCCGTGTAAGCCATTGATTTGATTCTTGGAAAGTTCTCCCCCGAAATGTTTTGTGATTGATATTTGGAATTGGTGTTGTGGTTTAACGTTTCTGTGCAAGTATGGTTTTTACAATTGCAAATGGGGTTCCAAATATATTTTACAGTTGAGGCAATGTTTACTCAGTTTCGCTGATTTGCGCGTCCCTTCGCGTTTTCTATTGTTTTGTTTTATGACGCAGTACTCAGGCTGGCTGATTTGGGGATTGGGACAACGCTGTCACATAGCTTAGGATGATTGGACAATTATTACACTACGTTTGGAACAAGTTGATTATATTTTGAATTGTGATGTTTTAAACCAGTTTTGGAAACGTTTTGGGTTTTGGTTAGTATTTAAAAGCCTGAGCACTCTTTGTTAGAGTGTGGCGGTAACGCCATTTGGATTTTGCTATTCCGCTGCCAATAAGTTGAAGTGTTTTATTGTTTTGTTCTCTAAGGAGTCTTGTTTATGATGGAGATTTTGCTTTCTGTTTAAGAGATATTTTGATGGTATTTTTCGTTATCATTTGAGGTACTAAGTTATTGGAACAATTCTTCTTTGATTGCTGAGTTTTATGGTTTTTTTTATGTTAATTTGGTTATGTTGTCGCTGGGAAAAATGCTCATCAGGACCTTCCGAACGTCCGTCCGACATTGATGTTCGGACACGCCACGTTTAAATTTCTCAGACTTTTTAAACTCACTTGTGTCCGAACTTCCAAGTCCGGACACAAGTTCGGACGCCTTTGGTTTTCAGACCTTTTAACTCTCGACTTGTGTCCGAACTCCATTCCGGACACAAGTTCGACAGATGGATTTTCACATTTAAACTATCTCGGCTTGTGTCCGAACTTCCCATGTCCGGACACAGTCGGACCAAGCTTGTTTTGCACCTTTAGGGCTCGTTTGGAGTCCGTTTTCGAAGCCGTTTTTTCACAGTTAGCTTTGTTATTTTATTTCCTATGTTTTAAGGCAAAATCCAGGGTGTTACAGGTGGTATCAGAGCTATGTTTGGTAAAATAAGATCAATTTGGATTAAAAGGGAACTAAAATGTGGGGTAAGCCGTTTGTGGGAATTGTATACCTGCGATACTGTGTATATGATGTTTACCCTGTATGGTATTGAAGTGCATTCTCCGTTTGTGTGTTACAATGATTTGTGATGATGTTAGTATAACTGATTGATTATTGCGTACTGGTATTGGAGCTATTAGATGTACTAGCTCCTAATATGGGGTAGGGACTTAAGATATGGGGATATGGGTGAATGCTGCTTACCTTGCTTAGTATATGCAATCAGGAGTTCGCTTAGAGCTCTAGGGAGTGCAGGACTGGCTGACAGACTGAGTTTTCCATACCACACCAGAAGTAGGAGTCGCCGACTCAGATGGCCGCCAACACCCCATGAGGCAGTTTGCAGGATTGGCTCTCAACCTGGGACAGATAGTCCAGGAGGCTCAGAGGGATAATGTGCCGGAGGACTACACTAAGAGAATTGCCCATCTGAAGCCCACATCCTTCAAGGGAGAGGAGGACCCGGTGCTACTTGAGGACTGGATAAGGGAATTTGACAAGATCTTTGAGGCAGTCAATTGCCCAGCTGACCGGAGGGTAAACGCAGTAGTTTTACTATTTCAGAGTGAAGCAGACATCTGGTGGTCTGCCAACAGAGATGTGCTATTGGCTGGGCCTGATTTCGGCTGGGATGGCCTGAAGGAGGCCATGAGGAGGCGCTTCTCCCGAGCATGTCATATGCAAAGTACTTGGAATTCTCAGAACTCAAGCAGTTATCTCTGAGTGTCAAGGAGTACCATTCGAAGTTCCTGGAGCTGGCCAGGTTCGCTCCTACGATGGTTCCCGACGAGGCGTCGAAGGTGCAGAGGTTTTGTGGGTGGGCTAAACTGGAGTCTGCAGGAGGCCCTCAGCGTGCTGACAATCCCGACGGTCCAAGATGCGTACGGAAAGCTGCTACCTGTACAGGGTGCAGCAGAAGAGGAGGAGGTCCTGGCTTAATAGAGGAAGATGGAGGGAGGAGACGAGCCCGGGACGAGAGGATCAATCCCACAGGCATCATCAGTAGGAGAAGAGGGGATCACATCTCACCGCAGAGATGGGAGACGAGACATATGGCGGAGATCAGAGGGTTGATTAGAGGCGAGTGACCAGCCCCACAACCAGACTCATAGGGGAGTACAGCAGGAGACACTTCTACTGCAGAGGTGCAACAGGACCACCCGGGGAAGGATTATGAGGGTGAACTCAGTCACCTGTTTTCGTTGTTGAAGGCGTGGGACAAGAAAAGCCGATTATTCGAGTGCTTTCAGAGTCCCCGGGGAGGTAGTCAGCAGAGAGGCTATAGGGGGCGACCGCTCATCCAGGCAGACTGACCAGTAGGGCAGAGGCCCGAATCAAGTCAGCGCGGGGACGCGCCTCTCAGCGTAGTAATGGAGGGGGCGGCAATGGTGGCAACAGAGGCCAAGGGGAGTACCGAAGCAAACCAGCAGCGGGCTCCAGGGAAGATCAATGTGATTCGGGGCCGAAGCCGAGGCCGAGGCAGACGTGTTAGCAGGTACCTTTACTGTTCTTGGTACTCCTGTCGTTTTTTTGATACTGGGGCTACTTACTCTTTCATATCTGATAGCCTAGTTGGGGAATGGGGATAGAGAATTTGTGAGACTTCCCCTATAGCTTGTATCTATACCATCGGGACGGGTGATCACTTGTAAGAATGTAATGAAAGACGTAGGCATAGATATCAAGGGGGAGCAATTTGTAATAGATTTGATCCAGTTCGCCTTGACCGACTTTGATATAATCCTGGGAATGGATTGGCTGAGCAAATACAAGGGAAGGATAGACTGCAGCGAGCAGAAAATTATTCTCAGAGGACCGTCGGGATGGAGAGTCTCGTACAGGAATGTGGAGGAGAAGCCCGGAGTGAAGCTCGTATCAGCAATGACAATTCTCTCTGAAATACCCTGAATAATTAACAGTCCAAATTCGTGAAGGTTAAATTTAATTATGAGTAACCTTTATGATCATACAACTAAAACGCGACGGGAATATCCGAAAATACACGTTATATAAGTCGGACATAAAACAATGTGTGAATAATTAAATTTAGTGTATACGTGTCCGGAAGCGTGACGACGTTACATAATAATATAGTCACGTACTTATACATGTACGTAACGTTACGATATTGTAACGTTGTAATAAGTAATATAACGTCGCGTAACTTCGTAACAAAAAAAATAAAAATAATAACACGATATAATATAGTCTTACATATAAATATAAATAGACATGTGTATAGCTTATACAAAAAAAAAGAAGAAAGAAAGAAAGGAAAAAAACAAACTCCCGTTGAGGTTCGAACCCCGTACCTCTCGTATGTCTAGTGAATGCCTTAACCGATTAAGCTGAGCTCGTATTCAGTAATAAATCACACTCCAGGATACAAGAGTGATGAGACCCGATAGACTAACCCAGTTACTAAATTAAGTGCGGGAGTAAAAAAGAAAAAAAAAACCCAGCAGTAGCCACTCACCTTATTCCCCATGGCCGACAGGTGTACAACAGCACCATGATCTGTTGTTCTGAGTCGAGGGAAGACACAACACATTGGTGCCCAACATTCACATACTCCTCATCTTCAAACCCATCCCTCTGCTCAAGATCTCGAACAGCATCAAATATCAGACCCATCTTTCTCTTCTTTTCACTTACGACAGAAGGTATCCTCCCCTGCCCATTTACGAACTCCAACAGCAGGAGCAAGGTGAGACTCAAAGCTGCGCAAACAACCTGCAGTAACTGAAACCACAAAGAAACTCATCCCGTTCTCCCTCGACTGATCACCCAAGTTTAGAGAATTTATAAGATGTGCCTGAAATAATTACACCTCCTCTTCGAAAATCAAACAAGGTAAGAAAACCGTTGCTCAGTGCTCTTCTGCTCCTTCTTACCTTCTCTTCTTCCCTATTCTGATTTTTCTACCCGAAAGTTCTGATGCATGGCTACTGATTCCTGTCCCATTTTCATGCATCTCCTCCACTGAATATTTCTTCAAAGAGTGCACTGGAGTTACCCACGCAGTCATCCACCTTGCAGCTTGACAATCATTAAAGGTGAGACCATGAAACAAGTGCTGCTACAAGTCTCCTCTTCTGTTTTCCTTTCTCTGGTGCCCATGACATCACTGTCTCATTCACCCAAATCATGTGAACCTTTCATGCAGTTATCTTGGATCTGTCGAAACTCATTTGAGAAGGGGCTGCTCAATACCCTCTGAAACACAAACAGGAAGGTAACAGCTCCAAATAACCTTCGGATTTTTTTTTCTCTAGCCAATACCTTGTTTGTCTGGGCCGTCCAGTCTAACTCATGGAAATCCCTCTTCCTTGATTCGAGCGACCAAAGTACTGGAAGTTTTCATGTGTGCCAATAGTTAACCACGGGAGATCAGCTAAAACACTCAAGAGGTGAGCTAGCTCTAAACCTATTTGCATAATCAAAAAGGAAACACACAGTAAAACTGTCAAGTTTCAATTATCAAGTTTTTGAATTAAGTAGACTTTGTTTTCTGGGTAACGAATTCCAGAGGTGTTGTTTACCTTGATGGTGAATCTGTTTGAAGTTTAGGGCCACTCTAAGACACCTAATTAAGTGGTTACATGCCCTGAGAAAATGAATTCGAACATAAAGATAGCAAAGAAAGATAATAAAGAAAGAGCAGTTTCTGGTTTCTGAGTTGCAGGTTGCAGTTTTGTGTAAGAATTTTCAGTAGTTTAAACCATATTGTTCAAGTATGTCCTTGGAACAAAAGTCAGGGTGAACCACTTAACTGAGTAAGAACGTAGCTTGGGGAAAACCACTAATCAGATTAAAAGAACAGAGGGAACAGTAATAAGAAGTAAACATCATCTCAGATTTCAGTTCTTATCAGGTGTTTTCAGTTTTTTGCAGATTTTCTGCTTCAGTATATGAAATACCTCAGTAGGTGTGACAGGGTTACCTAAGTAGTTTTTGAAACTGAAACAGGTCTAGAATACTGAATTAAGTAAGTAAAAGCTTGGAGATAAACTTAATGACAGATACGTGTGTTGACAGAAAAAAAAATCAATGGAAGTTATCAGGTGCTGTTGGGCATTTTCTTCTGTTCTGTATAATGGAATTCCAGTAGTTGTAACAGCATTGCTTTGAGTTGTTTTAGGGTCACAATCTTGTTAAAACACTTAACTAAATGGGTGAAAACCTGGGGGAAAATGTAAAGTCAGACTGGTGAGTCAACAGAGAAATAAAAGAGTGAATTATCGGATATGGGTATTTCATTTTCATACCTTTTTTCTGAAAACCTGAGTTTCTGTATAACCTGGTTACAGAGGGGTTATAAGGGGTTGTATTGTGTGTTAATGAACCCTAAACATTTCTAACACACTTAAGCAAGGCTATGAACACTTTGAGAAGAAAATAAATCAATGTAATACATGAAAGGAGGAGTGCACTGAAGTATGAATTCAGCTTCTTTCTCAGTTCTGCCTTCTATAAATGGGTCTCTAGAAGTATGATCAGCATTGTCTTGGATTAGTCTTGAAGGTTAAAACATTCTTAAAACAGTAACTAAGCGGGTAAATATCTTGAGGGGAACTAGAAGACAGATCAAAGTATTAAAAGGAAGATACAAAAAAACTATATATATATATACACCAACCTTATGTTTAGCTTTCCTGCTCAATTGCCCAGTTCTGCTCCATGAAGTCCAGTAGCTGAGTAGTATTGTCGTGGATCTGTCTAGAGTTTCCAACCTTGGTAAAACTACTACTAACTACATGAGTAAGTAAGTTGGGGAAACTAGGAGACGGGTTAAATGACAGAAACAAAGCAACAGAATGAGTGATGGGATAAAACATACCAGCTTGTTGTTTCAGAAAGTCAGTTCTCTGTAACATTTGTCCTCTGTATAAACAAGTTCAGAGGGATTAGAGAAACTGCAGTGGCTCGATAATGGGTCTACAATGTCGCTAACGTACTGAACTAAGTGGACATGTACATTTCAAAGAATAGCAGGAGTAGGATAATGTAGAAATGAAATCAAATCTCAGTGTTTCAGTTTCAGTCAATTTCAGTTTCAGTAATACGAAATTCAGTGGCTTCAACCATGTTATGGTGGGTCTGTTTTAAGGATAAACCTATATTAAATACCCAACTAAGTAGTAACTAAACTGATAGGGTTTGGAAGAAAAAAAATAGTCAACACACTAGAACAGAAGTTAGAAGTTGAAAGGTGCAGAAATGCAATTGCTGTTTCTGTTTTCTGTATAAGGAAGTTTCAGAGGTGTGGCCCTTGTTGCTTGGGTGTGCTTTTAAGTTTCAAATCTTGATAAAACATTGGCTAAGTGGGTACAGAATTTGGAGGGAGTTGTAGGTCAGTTTAGAGGGACAAACAGAGAACCACATAGGAATATATCGGTTATGACTGCAGATTCTTGGCTTTCAGATTCTCAACACTTGACTGTTTACGCACCTGGTATACAGAAGGTGTAACTGTGTTGAATCAGTTTAATAAAGAACTCAAATCACAGCTGATACATGTAGCAAGGTTGGTAAACATTTTGGGAGGGG
Source organism: Limonium bicolor (assembly GCA_023374045.1). NCBI lineage: Eukaryota > Viridiplantae > Streptophyta > Magnoliopsida > Caryophyllales > Plumbaginaceae > Limonium > Limonium bicolor. Next base: position 21,697 of record JAIOTZ010000011.1, read on the forward strand.
TAAAAGACATATTGAGAATATAAATCAATGACTAAAGAAGAGTACATGGATTGAATGTTTCAGTTTTCTGCAACGCTCACCGGTTCTGTACAAGAGATTTTCAGAGGGGTTGTCCATGTTGTTTTGGATTGGTATTGTGTTTTAAACCTAGTTAACACACTTAGCTCAGTGGGTGAAGACTTAGGGGAAAGATTAGAACTCAGTAATTAGCTAGAATCAAGAGGAAACATCCAAATTCAGTTTTTCAGCTCTTTCTTTCGATAGTGGGCTGTTTCTGTATAACTGAATACAGAAGCTAGGTGAGTGTTTTGATGATTTGATTTTGAGGTTAAAACATTGTTCATACCCATAGCTGGTTGGATAAGTACTGTGGGAAAGAATCAAACACCTGTTGGACTAGCTAGGTGTGAGAATCCAGAAGGAATACGTAGATTGTTGTTTCAAATTTCATTAAGGTTGTAGCCCTGTATAACTGAGTTACAGCAGGGATTAGGAGTGTTGATTGGTCTGGAGATGAACCTAAAACCCTGTTAATACGTCTAACTAGGTGATGAAACATTTTGGGGAAAGTAAACATGAGTTGAAACATTTAAGGAGAGGTTAAGTGAGATTAAAATGCCAAAAGTATGCTGCAGTTTTATAAACCTGGGGCTCCTATATAAACGGGGTTTAGGGGATTGTAAAAATTATAATGTCATGACAAAAGATTAAAACCTTGCTAACTTACCTAGTTGAGGAGGGAGTACATCTTGGGTGGACTAAAATCAAATCATAGGTTAAACTTGTCATGTGATTGGTGTTTGAAAATACTCTAGTACAATAACTAGAGGGAGTATTTAGTTAACTTGTACAACAATGGTATAAACATCCTACGAGGCAAATAAAAGTCTAAGGTGAGTACTTGAGAAGTTCTAAGGGCTAGAATAAATTGTACAATCGATAACTCACCTAGGAAATTACACCCGATAATAATGAAATAAATTCGGGAAGTGGCACAAAGGTCGTCACATAAAATCATAGACTGACACTCTATTTTAATTAACGCTAGGGCCGTAGCGAACTCCGACCGGGACCCCGTGTGTGAGACGACATTTGCTTCTGATCCAGGTATGGACATGTGTGGTTCGTATGTTGCCGTGTTACACGGCTTGTGTGCTGTGTGCCTTGTTTGTTTATGACCACAAGACTAATGCATGAAAACGGATGTTTGGTTTACCGTGCTTATTTGTCTGTTGTGAGCTTGTGTAAGGCATGTGAATGGATTGATTGTTTTTCCTTGCTTACCTGCTTGCTATTATTGTGCATATTGCTTGCGCGCACACCGTAGTGTAGTCCCTTCTCGTTGATGAAATCTTGAGATGAAACACAAACGAACTTCGTAAACAAACAAAGGAACTACATGCAGATGGTTATTTTCTGAGTGGTTAAACTGGTGTGAAATTAAAAGAAAAGGAATTAAAAACTCAAATTAAACGTCGGGCTGCAAACAAATCCCGGTCGTAGTTAGTAAAACAAGTGTCGTATCCACAGGGAGATTGTTCAATTTATCCTAGTCTTGGTAGTTACTTAAAAACTGTAAAAAGGGGTTTAGCCGGAGGCAAGCTTGATTTGTTGTTGGATCAGTGCAAATATAATAAAAAGTAAAAAGGTGAATTAAGTGATGTGAATGGAAAAATGTATCCTAGGATAGCGGGGGAATTTTCCTAAATTACTTAAACAGATTTATAACCTGTCTCAATTATTTATTGCCTATTAGAGTTAATAATTGTCAGTTACGAACTCTTAATAAAGCCTTAATATTTTCCTGCTCAGTCCGGAGTGTAAATACTAAGATTAATTCCTTTGTGGTACCTAGACTATCTCAAAATCATGTGTTGATAGTTACCAAATAAATGCAGTCGTTTGTCGCGCAAAGCATTTAGCAATATTAGTTGAAAGGAATTAAAACAAGTTAAAATAAGAGAGACAGGTGATAAATATTAATTTACGTAATATTAGAAATCAAACCCCCATCCTAGGATACAAAAGAAAATTACTCAGACATTAACGGAGATAAGAAGATTACACAGATAGATTTTGACATTAATTCAGAGGAAGAACTGGTCTGCTCTCCTCTCACTGCTGCTCTTCTATTTCTTTTGTTACTGCGTGAGTGTGGAATGATGTGGTGTTACGGGAGGAAATTAAATGGAAGGGAATGGATGAGTGTGGTGGGCGAATTCTTCAGACTCCCGTCGTGTGTGGTGTGCGTGGTGGTGTGTTATATAAGGTTTGGATCCGTACGAATTTGATTGCAGATGAAGAAGAGCATTGATTGCTTCATTGATTGCGCAGGGGACAGAGCTGAATACGCGTGCGGAGTAGATGGATAAGTTGCAGACAGTGGGCGAGTTGCAGAAGACGGCGAAGACGGGCGAAGAAAACTGGGTCGCGACTGATTTTTAGTCACGACCGCCTCACCGTCCGCCTCCAAACAGGCGGTTGTTGTTATCTTGTCCGCCTCCTTGACCGCTTGATAGTAGGCGGTTCCTTATGTTGCTGTCCGCCTCCTTGACCGCTTGATAGTAGGCGGTTCCGCCTCCTTCACGTCCGCCTGTTTTGATGATGTACACTTTGTCTCTTGTCCGCATGATATCGCGATGTACAAGCTTATTTCTTCTACGAGCTCTAGATTCTTCGTTTGGACTCCGTTTTCTGAGCCGTTTGCGCCTATGCGTTCGTCTCTTCGTGTACTTTGCTCCTAGCTTGGTTTTTCCTCATGTTTAAACCAATAAATTTGTGAGATAATCAATAAAACATAAACTAGAGGAAAAACATACGATAAGTGAGAAATGAGCAGAAAAGTGCTGATATAATATATGAAATACACCCATAAAACATGCTCATTTAGACACTTATCACACCCCCACACTTACCTTTTGCTTGTCCTCAAGCAAAACCATGTACCCAAACAAGTAGGGAATGCTCAATATTAACAAATACTATTATGAAGGGTAGGATAAAAAGTCAATAGTACATGATCTTAAACTTTTTAGAGGAGTGTGATCCATCACCTACTGGTGGCATAGGTGTACTCAGGGCAAAAATAAAAATTAGAGTTTCGGGGTATGATCCGGAGTACTTCAATGCTTCTTGATTTAAGGTGACTTTGAGAACTTTTACCATGGCCAACTTCTCTCAAGAATGGGCATTGAGGAGAAAACAAAAGGAAAAATAGAATTAAGCATTTGTTTCACTTTTGCATAAGAGATGAGAAGATAATATGTAGGCATTAAGCCTTTGTATTTAAAACACTCAACTCTCTTTGTTGGTTACCAATGGTGTCTCGAAGTCCCTTATTATATATTTTTCTTTTTTGACAGAGAAGCACCCCTTAGCAATCCCTAAGAAAGAAGACAGAAAGAACCCCTGAGTAATAAAAATCCAACCATTTCAGATCATTTGGTCACACCGCATAAAAATGCTCCTCAAAAGTAATCAAAATTTTAAAATTTTTGTACATTTACCATTTATCCCACAATTCATAACAGTATTTATTCTTAAAGAGAACAACCCACATAAAAAGGGTCCACGATATTGAATTTGAACAAACGCAAGATAAGCAGAGAGATTAAGCATTTTAGCATAAAATGTCACCGAAAAGGGCACACTCCCCCACACTTAAATTGAACAATGTCCTCATTGTTCACCAGAAAAACAAGGGAAAGTTTCAGAAGGCCTTTTCGGTAAGTAGATAAAATAGAGAGAACACGAAGCTCACGAATATTCATTTAAGCATAAATTCTCCTCTGCATATTTTATTTAAATAAAAGCATAATTAAAGAAACTAGTACTCCCCTGAGATTATTTTTGCTAGCGTGTATTGGACTTCCCCCACACTTGAGCTTCAGCCTCAAGTAGCGTAGCTTGGTTGCGGTGTAGACATGAAATTGCACCTGCATAAGACACTAGAAGCAACCATACTACAAACGGGGTTAAGAGTTAGCAAAAACAAAATTAAAGGGAACCTGAAAATTAAAACAGCATAAAAGCATATAAAAGAAGATAAGTTCGTCCGGGTTGCCTCCCGGAAAGCTGCCCTTCTTTAACGTCTTTGGCTAGACGCTTTGTCGTTAGATCGATCCTGGGGGGTGGTTATGAGGAGGAGATCCAAAGCATGACTCGATGGTATTTTTGAGAGTCCACCTGGATGCATGTTTTCTTTTCTTATCCCGCTCTTCATCCGGGATTGGTGGTGGTATCTCTGTAATAGACATGCCGTCTGGAAGGGTGATAAACAGAAGTGGGGATGATGATGATTGAGTATCCCTTACGAACTTGAGATCTTTGGATTTGCTATCTGGAGATCTTCCTGATGCAAACTCCAGCTTTTCGTTATAAGCTTGAAGGGTGATTTTCCCCTGGGCTACCCAAATGTGCACATCGGCTGTGGCAAGGAATGGTCGTCCAAGGATGAGAGGTGTAGTGGAGTTCTCTTCGATGTCTAGAATGACAAAATCGCATGGGAAGTATAAGTGCTCCACTTTAATGATAACATCCTCCACCACTCCGCTTGGGTAAGTACTGAACCATCTGCCAGTTGCAGGGTCATCTTAGTCTTTTTCATCTCTCCAATTCCCAGCTTTTTGAAAGTGGAGAGGGGCATCAAATTAATGGAGGCACCCAGATCGCATAGGGAGTATGGAAATGAGGTGCTACCAATTGTGACTGGAATGGTGAAGCTGCCCGGATCATTGCATTTTGAAGGTAGTGGTTGTTAGAATGCTGAGCAAGCTACATTGAGAGGTACCGTACCGACTTCGGCCAATTTAGTTTTGTTGGATATGAGGTGTTTGAGGAATTTGGCATAGTTTGGCATTTTGGCAATGAGGTCTACAAACTGTATGTTGACGTTTAGTTGCTTCAGCATTGCCAGAAACTTACCATATTCATTATCCAATTTCTGCTTCTGGAGTCGGTGGGGAAATGGTATAGGCGGTTCTTGTGAAGAAGGTTTTGAAGCTGATGGAATAGTGAGGATGGTGGGAGATGTCTTTTCTGTTGGAACCTCAACTTTTTCTTCACTATCCTCTTTGGATTCTTCTGATCTTTGCGGGATGTGAATCTCGTCGGTTTTCTTACCGCTTCTCAAGGTTATCGCCTTAACCTCCTCTTCTTCGTCTTCAAATTCGAGCTTTTCATTTTCATAACCGGCCACCAAGTGCTCAAGGTAGGTATTCTCAGATTGAATGCGATTATTATAGACTTTGGCGGTGCTTTCAAGTTCAGCTACATTCCTTTTGGAAGTTTCGATTGCTACAACCCACTCTTGGAGGGAAGGGTGTAGTTCTGGAATCGTAACTGTTTTAGCCACCTCCATCTTTTCTCATCGTGCTCCTTCACATAGATGCATTTGGCTTGCTCTCTTGGATTTGGTTCATTTTGGCTGGGGAGAGCCCCTGGCGGTCTTCGAGCAAGATGTTCTGCAAGTTGATTGAATTTACCTTCGATTTTCTGGTTGAAGGCTTCTTGTGCAGAGAGATGGTTCTGAGTTATGGACATGAATCCCTTCATCATCTCTTTGAGTTCTGCGTTTGGATCAACAGAGGATGAAGATGGTTGTTGTTGTTGTTGTTGTTGGAAACCTGGAGGGGCACCTAGTGCTCTATAACCCATATTAGAGTTTGGTTGGGGTCGGTTTCCCTGATAGGTATTGGAATTGTTGTTCTGCCCTCCTTGGTTCTGATCATTATTTTTCCATGAGAAATTCGGGTGATTTCTCCATGGGTAGTTGTTGTTGATGTTATTGTTGTAGGAATTACCGGGGCGGTTTCCTATGAATTGTACTTCCTCGTACTGGCCTTTGCCTTCGCATTGATGAGTTTCATGAGGACCGGCGCATATGACACATCCTTCTGTAGGTGGAGCTGGTGGTGAACTTGTAGGTGGGGAAGCTATTGTTTTTACAATTTCGTTTTGTGATGTTGTTAGCTTTTCCACCATCTTTGCAAGGGACGAGATCTGAGCTGATAAATGATCCGTAGGCTCAACGTGGAGTAGGCCTGCTGCTCGTGGCGTTCTTCTTCCTTGGATCTCGTCCACTGTCTGGTATTGCTCGTCATGGTTTCGAGAAGGTCCATTCCTTCTTTAGGAGATTTCATCATGAAACTTCCTCCTGCAGAGGAATTGACGAGTAGTCGGTTCCCATCATCCAGACCGTTGAAAATGACAGGCAGAGGGATTGATCGTCAAGACCATGGTGGGAACACTTCATTAGCATATCCTTGAATCTGTCCCATGCGTCGTATAATGTTTCTCCCGGCTCCTGACAGAAAGTGTTGATTTCACCGATCAATTGCCTTGTTCTACTGGTTGGGTAGTATTTGGCAAGGAATTTTTGGGCCATTTGGCCATGTGGTGATTGATCGGGAGGGAAGGCTTCGGTACCACCTGTTTGCTGAATCCGATAATGAGTGAGGAAAAGTTGTAGACGGATTCTTTCTTTGACGTTGCCGGTCTGACCAAAGGAATTGCAGAAGTCTAGGAAGAGACTCAGATGATTTGGGGCTTCATCTGGGTTCGCTCCACTAAACTTGCCTAATCCCGGACGGCGGTGATGTAGTGGGTTTTGAAAACCCATCGTCCGGCTTCTTCTGGTGTTAGTTCGGGGAGAACTATGGCTGATGCTCTTCCTTCGGTATTAGGTTGGTGGTAGTCAGAGAGAGCACGGTGTTCTGGTTGATTTGCATGGTCTATTTCATTTATAACTTCGTTATTGGCCATGGCTTGGTTTCTCAGGTTTCTTTGTGCTTGTAATAAGTGCGCTCGGGTTCGGGGCTCGGACTGATCGGTGGAGAGCCTCGGGTTCGAGTATTTGGCATGCACAGAAGATAACTTGTGGTTTGTCAGAAACTGCAAAATTAGTTAGTAAATAAAATAAGAAAGGCAGAATATTGGTTAGGCTGATAAACGTTAGTTAAACAACACTGATATATTTTTTTTGTATTTTTTTTTCTTTTTAACAAGAGTAAAATGACAGAAATTAAATGACAAGGGAAAGAAATGACAGAAAATTAAAGTTAGGAGTTAGTATACAGAAATTATAAGTTAGTAGTTAGTATACAATGGAAAGAAATGTTAAGGACAATGGAAATGAAATGTTAAGGACAATGGAAAGAAATGACAGGAAATTTTAAGTTAGTAGTTAGGGACAATGGAAAGAAAGGACAATGGAACGAAATGACAATGGAACGAAATGACAATAATATTAAGATGTTAGGAGTTAGATGTCCAAAGTCCGAAGTCAAATGTCCAAGTCAGGTCAGAAGTCCGATGTCCAATTCAGATGTCCGAGGTTAACAATTTAATAGTATTAACAGATTATTATAATATAGCGAGTGAACTACCGGAAACTAGGGAAATTGATGGAATCAATCTCCCCGGCAACGGCGCCAATTTGCAGATGGTTATTTTCTGAGTGGTTAAACTGGTGTGAAATTAAAAGAAAAGGAATTAAAAACTTAAATTAAACGTCGGGCTGCAAACAAATCCCGGTCGTAGTTAGTAAAACAAGTGTCGTATCCACAGGGAGATTGTTCAATTTATCCTAGTCTTGGTAGTTACTTAAAAACTGTAAAAAGGGGTTTAGCCGGAGGCAAGCTTGATTTGTTGTTGATCAGTGCAAATATAATAAAAACAGTAAAAAGGTGAATTAAGTGATGTGAATGGAAAAATGTATCCTAGGATAGCGGGGGAATTTCCTAAATTACTTAAACAGATTTATAACCTGTCTCAATTATTTATTGCCTATTAGAGTTAATAATTGTCAGTTACGAACTCTTAATAAAAGCCTTAATATTTTCCTGCTCAGTCCGGAGTGTAAATACTAAGATTAATTCCTTTGTGGTACCTAGACTATCTCAAAATCATGTGTTGATAGTTACCAAATAAATGCAGTCGTTTGTCGCGCAAAGCATTTAGCAATATTAGTTGAAAGGAATTAAAACAAGTTAAATAAGAGAGACAGGTGATAAATATTAATTTACGTAATATTAGAAATCAAACCCCCATCCTAGGATACAAAAGAAAATTACTCAGACATTAACGGAGATAAGAAGATTACACAGATAGATTTTGACATTAATTCAGAGGAAGAACTGGTCTGCTCTCCTCTCACTGCTGCTCTTCTATTTCTTTTGTTACTGCGTGAGTGTGGAATGATGTGGTGTTACGGGAGGAAATTAAATGGAAGGGAATGGATGAGTGTGGTGGGCGAATTCTTCAGACTCCCGTCGTGTGTGTGTGCGTGGTGTGTTTATAGAGGTTTGGATCCGTACGAATTTGATTGCAGATGAAGAAGAGCATTGATTGCTTCATTGATTGCGCAGGGGACAGAGCTGAATACGCGTGCGGAGTAGATGGATAAGTTGCAGACAGTGGGCGAGTTGCAGAAGACGGCGAAGACGGGCGAAGAAAACTGGGTCGCGACTGATTTTTAGTCACGACCCCTCACCGTCCGCCTCCAAACAGGCGGTTGCTGTTATCTTGTCCGCCTCCTTGACCGCTTGATAGTAGGCGGTTCCTTATGTTGCTGTCTGCCTCCTTGACCGCTTGATAGTAGGTGGTTCCGCCTCCTTCACGTCCGCCTGTTTTGATGATGTACACTTTGTCTCTTGTCCGCATGATATCGCGATGTACAAGCTTATTTCTTCTACGAGCTCTAGATTCTTCGTTTGGACTCCGTTTTCTGAGCCGTTTGCGCCTATGCGTTCGTCTCTTCGTGTACTTTGCTCCTAGCTTGGTTTTTCCTCATGTTTAAACCAATAAATTTGTGAGATAATCAATAAAACATAAACTAGAGGAAAAACATATGATAAGTGAGAAATGAGCAGAAAAGTGCTGATATAATATATGAAATACACCCATAAAACATGCTCATTTAGACACTTATCACTACATAAAGAGAAAACTCCTCTTAACTATAGAGGACCTCTAATGACACCCACTATGGTGTCGAACTATCAATGATGATGATAAGCCAATACCCGTTAAGAACGAATAGGGAGACGGACCCTTTGTATCCGGGTAAAGACCAATAAAATAAAGAGGAATAGGGAGACGGACCCTTTGTATCCGGGGTAGAGACCAATGATATTGAAAGGAATAGGGAGACGGACCCTTTGTATCCGGGGTAGAGACCAGAGCATAAAAAGGAATAGGGAGACGGACCCTTCATATCCGGGGTAGAGACCAGAGCATTAAAAGGAATAGGGAGACGGACCCTTTGTATCCGGGGTAGAGACCAGAGCATTAAGAGGCATAGGGAGACGGACCCTTTGTATCCGGAGCAGAGGCTAGTAACATGGAAAAGGAATAGGGAGACGGACCCTTGGTATCCGGGGCAATGGCCAGTTACATTTAAAAACAACAGAGAGAGAAAGAGCTATCCGGGAATGGAGGATTAGCTATGGACAAGATGTACTCCAAATTGTGGTGATAAGAGAATTCACAAATAACCCTTAAAGAAACAAGGAAAGATTAGCACCTACATGAGATGGTCACGGGATCTAAATTACATCCCCAGACCTGGTGCAAGGAAAGAGAAAGAAAATACACTTTAAGGGAACAAGAGAAAAGAAATGAAAACACACAACGCTCGTACGATCCCATAGTGAGGATCATGGGTATTACATACCTATGCACACGTTTTATTATGTACATGATTGTTGTTGTGTTACTAGCAGCTTGTTGTTGATTGGTTGTTGTTGCTAATGTGTTACTACCTTAAGTGTGTAGGATACTATATAATGTGGGTGTTTACTGCTTTATTATAGCATGTAAATTGACTTAATAATATTCGACCAAGTAGTCATGTGGCCGGTAACATACGGGCTACACACGTTCATACTCAGCGTAGTTTGCTGAGTCCTTTACACCCAATTTTTTTCAGGTATTGTGCCGGACGATAACGGAAGCATAGGCGGATGGCTACCATGGGGGTATCCATCAGGGCATGACTTTTAAGTTGGTAGTAGTATGGGGTAATATATGGGTTGATACTAAACCCGAGATGTAATTCTTAGTTTATGATTTGGTAATTTTGTTGTAGACACTCGGTAATTGGGAATTGTACTATGTATTGTTTATGAGTTTGTATTGTGGGCTGTTTCCAGTCATGCAGACCGTAACTTGGTGTTGGTAGAGTGGTCATGTCAACCACGTGGGTGGTTGGCGTCTGTGACACCCGGATGATGTTGAGAATCCGCTGCATAGTTGTCTTGTATCAAGGCTAGGAGCTTGATGTACTACTGGATGTTTATTCGGGGGTGTTACAGAAAGTGGTATCAGAGCGTAGTTACGCTCTGGTGACTGGAACAGAGAAGTACCGAGTATAGGAAAACCTGGAATTAGGAATTCAGACAGTGAGTTAAGGGTTAGGGTAGTACGTGAGGCGCGTTAGTTAGGATTCTTCTTAGTAATTACTAGGATACCTAACAGACACCTACACCCAACCTCTACATCCCTAATTTTCCTTTAAAATTCAGAGGAAGAACGCCAGAGAGGTAGAAAGTCTCCTCATACTCGGGAAAACCCGATCTGGCAATTACTTAATGTCATACAATCAACCCGTGAAGAAAAGACTATACTAAACGATAGACGTTGCCAAAAGGATAATACCCGTAGAGGGACCAATTTTAGCGGCAACCTGGGTCGACATGCTTAGCAGTCGATAGAACCCTCTAAATCATGTGTATATCATTAACTAGGGTTATGAAGGAAATGTTATGGAGTCTCACTAACGAATACAGTGAAACATGAAATTAAGACTCTAGTTCCAATAACTAATATGAAATACAGCAAGATATACAGTGTAAACAACAATAAAACCCAAGGAGTAAATGGGGTTCAAATACCTAAATTTCCAAAATCCACCCCAAAGTTTAAAAGGGCAATGTATAATGCCACTATTGCGAAATAATCCCAACGGGATTTTACCAAACCATCAATGCTAATGTACATACATACATACCAGACAAATATTTATGAGGAAGGAAATAGCAGGAGGATATAAATATATGTAATAATGTATCATGAACCTATAGGAACAATCATATGTGGATGGATATAAATCAAGAGGACTATAACACTTGGGTATAAATATATACATGGATGAACAAATATATATACGTACACACCTAGAGGTACATACAGTTAGAGGATTTGAACGATTAATCTAAAGGCTTAGATGGTGACACTAGTCAATAAATTGATTGCCAGAGGACTAGAAATGAATGGGATAAGAATTCATATGTGAATAATTGATTGATCGTGTAAATCGGACGTGCAAAGTTGAACTCAACCCTGGCCAGGTCGAGTGACACTGAGCACAAATTGGGGTTAAGGGGTAAACTAACACTTACGCTGATCACATCGGTGTTGGATAATTCCCGAAACCTCCTACAAGAGGACACATGAACTACAAATAAGTGGGAAATCTTACAAGTCAAGAATACGAAGGTACGAATGATGGGATATCGGTGTTAGATGACTCGAGCGGGTAGAATACATTGGTACGTTATTCAAAAAAAAAACTTCGAGGTTACAAATATGTGAAGACTTAAAATGATGTAATGTAACTATTAACCTAAAAGTTACCACATAAGACAATATACTATCGCAATCCTTTGCAAAACGTAACTAGTAATAGTCAATTATTTTAATTCCTACGAACAATGGTGATGATAAAGGAACTAAATATCCTATGCTACACATAATCATAATCGGTAATACATACCAAACATATTGTTGTAACAATGACACGTCAAACACTAAGAACTAAATCGTTACTACAGAGAATATATCAATATAAGCCTAGAAGGCCTCCTGGGTACAGAAAGGGGAAAACTAAACCCGAAGGTAATCAGAGTAGCACAGCAGAAGCTGGTGGACCGTATCCCCCCATTATCCTGTGGAATAACAAGTGATCTATCGACCAATACCTTAAACCTAGAGAGCCTAAACCCGAATCCATTTCTAGATCGGTACGGATACCGATAAGAGTCTTTTAATACAGAAACTAAACCCTTAACATGGTCAAGACCTTTGATGAGAATATATTGTGAGTTACATTGCATAGGAACTAGAATGCTCAATGAGAATTAAACATCTTGAACCAAGGCTCTAGGAGGGTATAACAGGGATTACGTGGGCGTAATCCATTTTTAAGGGGGGGTAGGCGCGTTGCGTTTCTACTGGGTTATTGCTCGTTTTGTGGTGTTGTTTTGGTTGCTATGTTTGTGAACTGTGTGTGGATTGGTTTGAATGCATGGAAGTCATGAATGAATGACTTGTTCACCTGGTTGATATGAGTGTAGTACATAAATATTATTGGTACATCGAAATATTATTGATATCTGGGTGAAGCCACAAATGTGGCGTAGTGCTTATAAGCATAAATGTTGAAATAGAACTGTGGAATTTGCGGGACATGATCCCTTGTTTAGAGAGAATGAATTTGGGACCTGATCCTTTCACTATGTGTATTCCTACAACCACACGTTGGTTGGTAGGTCGGTGTGTATGAATTGCGCAGAATTGTGTGTATTGCATTGTATGTACACCCTGCTATGAATGAATGTTGTGTACCTGTGATTTACACCTCAGTGTGTTATATATACATTGCTATGAGAATTTGTGTGTGAAGCCACTAGGGCGGCATAGTGCGTATAAGCACTGAGAATTATAGTTGAAGACTTAATCCTTGGGTTATCGCGAATGAATGCGGGACTTGATTCCTAGGGTTAACAGGAATGGAAAACATCAGTTAAGGAAGTAACAACTTCGGGACGAAGTTCCTTTAAGGGGGGTAGGCTGAAATACCCTGAATAATTAACAGTCCAAATTCGTGAAGGTTAAATTTAATTATGAGTAACCTTTATGATCATACAACTAAAACGCGACGGGATTATCCGAAAATAACACGTTATATAAGTCGGACATAAAACAATGTGTGAATAATTAAATTTAGTGTATACGTGTCCGGAAGCGTGACGACGTTACATAATAATATAGTCACGTACTTATACATGTACGTAACGTTACGATATTGTAACGTTGTAATAAGTAATAATAACGTCGTGTAACTTCGTAACAAAAAAAAATAAAAATAATAACACGATATAATATATAGTCTTACATATAAATATAAATAGACATGTGTATAGCTTATACAAAAAAAAGAAGAAAGAAAGAAAAAGGAACAAATACGCTCCCGTTGAGGTTCGAACCCCGTACCTCTCGTATGTCTAATGAATGCCTTAACCGATTAAGCTGAGCTCGTATTCAGTAATAAATCACACTCCAGGATACAAGAGTGATGAGACCCGATAGACTAACCCAGTTACTAAATTAAGTGCGGGAGTAAAAAAGAAAAAAAAACCCAGCAGTAGCCACTCACCTTATTCCCCATGGCCGACAGGTGTACAGCAGCACCATGATCTGTTGTTCTGAGTCGAGGGAAGACACAACACATTGGTGCCCAACATTCACATACTCCTCATCTTCAAACCCATCCCTCTGCTCAAGATCTCGAACAGCATCAAATATCAGACCCATCTTTCTCTTCTTTTCACTCACGACAGAAGGTATCCTCCCCTGCCCATTTACGAACTCCAACAGCAGGAGCAAGGTGAGACTCAAAGCTGCGCAAACAACCTGCAGTAACTGAAACCACAAAGAAACTCATCCCGTTCTCCCTCGACTGATCACCCAAGTTTAGAGAATTTATAAGATGTGCCTGAAATAATTACACCTCCTCTTCGAAAATCAAACAAGGTAAGAAAACCGCTGCTCAGTGCTCTTCTGCTCCTTCTTACCTTTCTTCTTCCCTATTCTGATTTTTCTACCTGAAAGTTCTGATGCATGGCTACTGATTCCTGTCCCATTTTCATGCATCTCCTCCACTGAATATTTCTTCAAAGAGTGCACTAGAGTTACCCACGCAGTCATCCACCTTGCCGCTTGACAATCATTAAAGGTGAGAGCATGAAACAAGTGCTGCTACAAGTCTCCTCTTCTGTTTTCCTTTCTCTGGTGCCCATGACATCACTGTCTCATTCACCCAAATCACGTGAACCTTTCATGCAGTTATCTTGGATCTGTCGAAACTCATTTGAGAAGGGGCTGCTCAATACCCTCTGAAACACAAACAGGAAGGTAACAGCTCCAAATAACCTTCAGATTTTTTTTTCTCTAGCCAATACCTTGTTTGTCTGGGCCGTCCAGTCTAACTCATGGAAATCCTCTTCAGTGATGTCGAGCGACCAAAGTACTGGAAGTTTTCATGTGTGCCAATAGTTAACCACGGGAGATCAGCTAAAACACTCAAGAGGTGAGCTAGCTCTAAACCTATTTGCATAATCAAAAAGGAAACACACAGTAAACCTGTCAAGTTTCAATTATCAAGTTTTTTGAATTAAGTAGACTTTGTTTCTTGGTAACGAATTCCAGAGGTGTTGTTTACCTTGGGGTGAATCTGTTTGAAGTTTAGGGCCACTCTAAGACACCTAATTAAGTGGTTACATGCCCTGAGAAAATGAATTCGAACATAAAGATAGCAACAGAAAGATAAATAAAAGAAAGAGCAGTTTCTGGTTTCTGAGTTGCAGGTTGCAGTTTTGTGTAAGAATTTTCAGTAGTTTAAACCATATTGTTCAAGTATGTCCTTGGAACAAAAGTCAGGGTGAACCACTTAACTGAGTAAGAACGTAGCTTGGGGAAAACCACTAATCAGATTAAAAGAACAGAGGGAACAGTAATAAGAAGTAAACATCATCTCAGATTTCAGTTCTTATCAGGGTGTTTTCAGTTTTTGTAGATTTTCTGCTTCAGTATATGAAATACCTCAGTAGGTGTGACAGGGTTACCTAAGTAGTTTTTGAAACTGAAACAGGTCTAGAATACTGAATTAAGTAAGTAAAAGCTTGGAGATAAACTTAATGACAGATACGTGTGTTGACAGAAAAAAAAAATCAATGGAAGTTATCAGGTGTTGTTGGGCATTTTCTTTTGTTCTGTATAATGGAATTCCAGTAGTTGTAACAGCATTGCTTTGAGTTGTTTTAGGGTCACAATCTTGTTAAAACACTTAACTAAATGGGTGAAAAACCTGGGGGAAAATGTAAAGTCAGACTGGTGAGTCAACAGAGAAATAAAAGAGTGAATTATCGGATATGGGTATTTCAGTTTCATACCTTTTTTCTGAAAACCTGAGTTTCTGTATAACCTGGTTACAGAGGGGTTATAAGGGGTTGTATTGTGTGTTAATGAACCCTAAACATTTCTAACACACTTAAGCAAGGCTATGAACACTTTGAGAAGAAAATAAATCAATGTAATACATGAAAGGAGGAGTGCACTGAAGTATGAATTCAACTTCTTTCTCAGTTCTGCCTTCTGTAAAATGGGTCTCTAGAAGTATGATCAGCATTGTCTTGGATTAGTCTTGAAGGTTAAAACATTCTTAAAACAGTAACTAAGCGGGTAAATATCTTGAGGGGAACTAGAAGACAGATCAAAGTATTAAAAGGAAGATACAAAAAAAACTATATATATATATACACCAACCTTATGTTTAGCTTTCCTGCTCAATTGCCCAGTTCTGCTCCATGAAGTCCAGTAGCTGAGCAGTATTGTCGTGGATCTGTCTAGAGTTTCCAACCTTGGTAAAACTACTAACTACATGAGTAAGTAAGTTGGGGAAACTAGGAGACGGGTTAAATGACAGAAACAAAGCAACAGAATGAGTGATGGGATAAAACATACCAGCTTGTTGTTTCAGAAAGTCAGTTCTCTGTAACATTTGTCCTCTGTATAAACAAGTTCAGAGGGATTAGAGAAACTGCAGTGGCTCGATAATGGGTCTACAATGTCGCTAACGTACTGAACTAAGTGGACATGTACATTTCAAAGAATAGCAGGAGTAGGATAATGTAGAAATGAAATCAAATCTCAGTGTTTCAGTTTCAGTCAATTTCAGTTTCAGTAATACGAAATTCAGTGGCTTCAACCATGTTATGGTGGGTCTGTTTTAAGGATAAACCTATATTAAATACCCAACTAAGTAGTAACTAAACTGATAGGGTTTGGAAGAAAAAAAAACAGTCAACACACTAGAACAGAAGTTAGAAGTTGAAAGGTGCAGAAATGCAATTGCTGTTTCTGTTTTCTGTATAAGGAAGTTTCAGAGGTGTGGCCCTTGTTGCTTGGGTGTGCTTTTAAGTTTCAAATCTTGATAAAACATTGGCTAAGTGGGTACAGAATTTGGAGGGAGTTGTAGGTCAGTTTAGAGGGACAAACAGAGAACCACATAGGAATATATCGGTTATGACTGCAGATTCTTGGCTTTCAGATTCTCAACACTTGACTGTTTACGCACCTGGTATACAGAAGGTGTAACTGTGTTGAATCAGTTTAATAAAGAACTCAAATCACAGCTGATACATGTAGCAAGGTTGGTAAAACATTTTGGGAGGGGTAAAAGACATATTGAGAATATAAATCAATGACTAAAGAAGAGTACATGGATTGAATGTTTCAGTTTTCTGCAACGCTCACCGGTTCTGTACAAGAGATTTTCAGGGGGTTGTCCATGTTGTTTTGGATTGGTATTGTGTTTTAAACCTAGTTAACACACTTAGCTCAGTGGGTGAAGACTTAGGGGAAAGATTAGAACTCAGTAATTAGCTAGAATCAAGAGGAAACATCCAAATTCAGTTTTTCAGCTCTTTCTTTCGATAGTGGGCTGTTTCTGTATAACTGAATACAGAAGCTAGGTGAGTGTTTTGATGATTTGATTTTGAGGTTAAAACATTGTTCATACCCATAGCTGGTTGGATAAGTACTGTGGGAAAGAATCAAACACCTGTTGGACTAGCTAGGTGTGAGAATCCAGAAGGAATACGTAGATTGTTGTTTCAAATTTCATTAAGGTTGTAGCCCTGTATAACTGAGTTACAGCAGGGATTAGGAGTGTTGATTGGTCTGGAGATGAACCTAAAACCCTGTTAATACGTCTAACTAGGTGATGAAACATTTTGGGGAAAGTAAACATGAGTTGAAACATTTAAGGAGAGGTTAAGTGAGATTAAAATGCCAAAAGTATGCTGCAGTTTTATAAACCTGGGGGCTCCTATATAAACGGGGTTTAGGGGATTGTAAAAATTATAATGTCATGACAAAAGATTAAAACCTTGCTAACTTACCTAGTTGAGGAGGGAGTACATCTTGGGTGGACTAAAATCAAATCGTAGGTTAAACTTGTCATGTGATTGGTGTTTGAAAATACTCTAGTACAATAACTAGAGGGAGTATTTAGTTAACTTGTACAACAATGGTATAAACATCCTACGAGGCAAATAAAAGTCTAAGGTGAGTACTTGAGAAGTTCTAAGGGCTAGAATAAATTGTACAATCGATAAATCACCTAGGAAATTACACCCGATAATAATGAAATAAATTCGGGAAGTGGCACAAAGGTCGTCACATAAAATCATAGACTGACACTCTATTTTAATTAACGCTAGGGCCGTAGCGAACTCCGACCGGGACCCCGTGTGTGAGACGACATTTGCTTCTGATCCAGGTATGGACATGTGTGGTTCGTATGTTGCCGTGTTACACGGCTTGTGTGCTGTGTGCCTTGTTTGTTTATGACCACAAGACTAATGCATGAAAACGGATGTTTGGTTTACCGTGCTTATTTGTCTGTTGTGAGCTTGTGTAAGGCGTGTGAATGGATTGAT
Organism: Limonium bicolor; assembly: GCA_023374045.1. NCBI lineage: Eukaryota > Viridiplantae > Streptophyta > Magnoliopsida > Caryophyllales > Plumbaginaceae > Limonium > Limonium bicolor. Next base: position 39,477 of record JAIOTZ010000011.1, read on the forward strand.
TGTTTTTCCTTGCTTACCTGCTTGCTATTATTGTGCATATTGCTTGCGCGCACACCGTAGTGTAGTCCCTTCTCGTTGATGAAATCTTGAGATGAAACACAAACGAACTTCGTAAACAAACAAAGGAACTACATAAAGAGAAAACTCCTCTTAACTATAGAGGACCTCTAATGACACCCACTATGGTGTCGAATTATCAATGATGATGATAAGCCAATACCCGTTAAGAACGAATAGGGAGACGGACCCTTTGTATCCGGGGTAAAGACCAATAAATAAAGAGGAATAGGGAGACGGACCCTTTGTATCCGGGGTAGAGACCAATGATATTGAAAGGAATAGGGAGACGGACCCTTCGTATCCGGGGTAGAGACCAGAGCATAAAAAGGAATAGGGAGACGGACCCTTCATATCCGGGGTAGAGACCAGAGCATTAAAAGGAATAGGGAGACAGACCCTTTGTATCCGGGGTAGAGACCAGAGCATTAAGAGGCATAGGGAGACGGACCCTTTGTATCCGGAGCAGAGGCTAGTAACATGGAAAAGGAATAGGGAGACGGACCCTTGGTATCCGGGGTAATGGCCAGTAACATTTAAAAACAACAGAGAGAGAAAGAGCTATCCGGGAATGGAGGATTAGCTATGGACAAGATGTACTCCAAATTGTGGTGATAAGAGAATTTACAAATAACCCTTAAAGAAACAAGGAAAGATTAGCACCTACATGAGATGGTCACGGGATCTAAATTACATCCCTAGACCCGGTGCAAGGAAAGAGAAAGAAAATACACTTTAAGGGAACAAGAGAAAAGAAATGAAAACACACAACGCTCGTACGATCCCATAGTGAGGATCATGGGTATTACATACCTATGCACACGTTTTATTATGTACATGATTGCTGTTGTGTTACTAGCAGCTTGTTGTGCTTGGTTGTTGTTGCTAATGTGTTACTACCTTAAGTGTGTAGGATACTATATTGTAATGTGGTGTGTATTACTGCTTTATTATAGCATGTAAATTGACTTAATAATATTCGACCAAGTAGTCATGTGGCCCGGTAACATACGGGCTACACACGTTCATACTCAGCGTAGTTTGCTGAGTCCTTTACACCCAATTTTTTTCAGGTATTGTGCCGGACGATAACGGAGCGTAGGCGGGATGGCTACCATGGGGGTAGTCCATCAGGGCATGACTTTTAAGTTGGTAGTAGTATGGGTAATATATGGGTTGATACTAAACCCGAGATGTAATTCTTAGTTTATGATTTGGTAATTTTGTTGTAGACACTCGGTAATTGGGAATTGTACTATGTATTGTTTATGAGTTTGTATTGTGGGTTGTTTCCAGTCATGCAGACCGTAACTTGGTGTTGGTAGAGTGGTCATGTCAACCACGTGGGTGGTTGGCGTCTGTGACACCCGGATGATGTTGAGAATCCGCTGCATAGTTGTCTTGTATCAAGGCTAGGAGCTTGTTGTACTACTGGATGTTTATTCGGGGGTGTTACACTCTCCCAAGTAAAGAAAGGACAGCAAGCATACCTTTGCTATGTCCAAGACCTGAGCCAGGAGTCAGACGAGAAGAAGGAGATCCGAGTAGTAAGTGAATTTCCAGACGTGTTCCCAGACGAGATTCCGGGTATGCCGCCAGACCGAGAAGTGGAATTCAGCATCGACCTTGTGCCAGGCTCAGCACCAATTTCGAAGGCTCCTTACCGGATGGCACCCTCAGAGTTGAGAGAATTGAAGACCCAGTTGGAGGATCTTTTGGATAAGGGATACATTCGCCCGAGTGTATCGCCTTGGGGAGCCCCGGTCTTGTTTGTGAAGAAGAAAGACGGGAGTATGAGGCTGTGCATCGACTACAGGGAGCTGAACCAGATCACGGTAAAGAACAGATATCCCTTGCCGAGAATAGACGATCTTTTTGACCAGCTGCAAGGGGCAGGGATCTTTTCGAAGATTGATTTGAGGTCGGGCTACCATCAGCTCAGAGTAGCAGAGAGAGACATCCCGAAGACAGCCTTCCGGACTAGGTATGGGCACTTTGAATTCTTGGTGATGCCCTTTGGACTTACCAACGCCCCAGCTGTCTTTATGGACCTCATGAACCGTATCTTCCACCCATATTTGGATCGGTTTGTGGTGGTTTTTATAGATGACATCCTTATATATTCCAAGGACGAACGGGAGCATGAGGAACATTTGAGACTAGTATTGCAGACATTGAGAGAGCAGCAGCTGTACGCGAAGCTGTCCAAGTGTGACTTCTGGTTAGACCGAGTGGCATTTTTGGGCCACGTCATCACTAGAGAAGGCATCTCAGTAGATCCGTCGAAGATTCAGGCCGTAAAAGAATGGCCAAGGCCCAGTAACCTGACTGAAGTGCGAAGCTTTCTGGGCTTGGCAGGGTATTACAGACGTTTCGTGAAGGACTTCTCGAGGATAGCGAGACCCCTCACCAACCTTATGAAGAAAGTGATCAAGTTCCAGTGGGACAGCGACTGTGAGAAGGCGTTCCAGGCATTGAAGGAGAGACTGACCACAGCTCCAGTTCTGACCTTGCCTTCAGGGACAGATGGATTTGAAGTTTTCAGCGATGCTTCCAAATATGGCTTAGGGTGCGTCCTGATGCAGCACGGGAAGGTCATAGCTTACGCGTCGAGGCAGTTGAAAGAGTATGAGACCAGATATCCGACGCATGACTTGGAGTTAGCAGCCGTGGTTTTTGCACTCAAGATCTGGAGACACTACCTCTATGGTGTCTCGTGCAAGATCTTCACCGACCACAAAAGCCTCAAGTATATTTTCACCCAAAAGGATTTGAATATGAGGCAGAGACGATGGCTAGAGCTGATTAAGGACTATGATTTGGAGATTCTGTATCATGAAGGGAAGTCCAACTTGGTAGCTGATGCGTTAAGCAGAAAGAGGAGTCATTCAGTGAATTCTATGTGGGTCCTCCCTGATGAGCTAGCTCGGGAGTTTCAGAGGCTGAATTTGGAGGTGATGGAGTCTGGAGGAGTAGAGCACGAGGTGAAGCTGTACCATATGAGTGCCTCTTCCGACATCTATGGGGAGATACTCAAGGGACAGCCGGATGATGTTAAATTGGATCGAATCAGAGAGAAGTTAAAGGAAGGGAAGGCAGAAGGATTTGAAATCCACACTGATGGCAGTCTGAGATTTAGAGGCCGTTGGTGCATTCCTCAAGGTTGTGCAGATGTGAAGGAGAGACTGATGAAGGAGGCTCATAATACTCCCTATTCAGTCCACCCAGGCGGAGATAAATTGTACAAGGATCTGAAGAAGCTGTTCTGGTGGCCGAAGATGAAGCGGGAGGTAGCAGAATTTGTATCTAAATGCCTCACCTGTCAGAAGGTGAAGTTCGAGCATAAGAGGATGGGAGGATTGTTGCAGCCCTTGGAAGTACCCAAATGGAAGTGGGACTCTATTTCTATGGATTTTGTAGTTGGGCTACCGCCGGCGAAGGGTGGAGTCAACCAGATATGGGTGATCGTGGATCGACTCACCAAGTCCGCTCGATTCATACCTATGAAGAGCACTTGGTCTATGAGTCAGTTAGTGGATGCATACATTAAGAATGTGGTTCAGATACCATGGCGTGCCTCAAACGATAGTATCTCAAGACTCTCAGATTTTGGCACACTTTCTGGCAGTATTTCAGAAGGCTATGGTTACAATTGAATTGGCACTGCTTTCCCCCGGCGACAGATGGTCAGACGGAGAGGACTATCAGACCTTGGAGGACATGCTGCGAGCATGGTGTCATGGACTTCAGGGGACTGGGCAGATAGACTCACCTGGTGGAGTTCTCGTATAATAACAGTTACCACTCTAGTATTAAGATGGCCCTATGAGCCTTGTATGGGAGGAAATGCAGAACCCCTTTATGTTGGAGCGACATCGCGAGACAGTGATATTGGGACCCCAGCTATAGGAGACGATGGAGCAGTCTGAATCATCCAGAGCCGAATGAAAGCAGTCCACAGGCAGAAGTCCTATGCCGACTTAAAGAGGAGACCGGTTGAATTTGAAGTTGGTGATAGAGTCTTCCTGAAGGTGTCTCCTGTGAGAGGGGTAACCAGATTCGGGAAGAAGGGGAAATTAAGCCCCAAATTCGTGGGTCCTTACGAGGTCCTGGAGAGAATTGGAGAGGTGGCTTACAGATTGGCACTACCTGGTGAACTGGAGAGAGTCCATAATGTTTTTCACGTCTCGCAGTTGAAGCGTTACGTCCCCAACCCGTCCCACGTTCTACAGCCTGAGGTGCTGGAATTGGAGCAGAACTTATCATATGAGGAGTACCCCATTAAGGTATTGGACACCAAGACTAGAGAAACCCGATCGAAGTCCACCCGGATGGTCAAGGTGTTGTGGTCGAATCATGGGACTGAGGAGGCGGCGTGGGAGGTCGAAGAGGAAATGAAGAAGAAATACCCTCAGCTTTTCGAGCAGGTAACCGTTTAAGACTTATGTCAAGTCAGTCGGATTCGGCTTTCAGAATCAGTCTTTTGGTTGGGTTATCATCTAGGCTTAGCTTCGAGGGCGAAGCTTTCTTTTAAGGGGGATGAGATGAAATACCTGTGAATTTTGGCGTAGGATTAAATTAGCATATAGTCAAGGATGTTATTGGTAAGATTAATAAAGGCCCAGGGAAGCAATATACATAGGTATATTTACGTTCATTTCAGATAACTTTATTATGTCCAAGAATACAAAGTTGATTTTACTTCTCTCTAAAATATTTTCCTCTTCCTAACTCATTATTCAGTTATAATGTATTAATTCCTTTTTATCTAAATATTTAGATAATTCTCCTCATCCTTCACTAACGATCAGTTAGCCCTTCTTCTATTTTTACTTTAGCCAAATAGTATTTTTATCTCTCTAAATTTTGAATCTAGATCCTTCCATGATTTTAACGTTATTCATTTACTTTTAAATTGAAATCTTATTTATAAACTCATTTCAAGTTATTTTACAACATTACCTATAAATTCTCCTCTCACTAAACTAAATACATTTATTAGTTAAAGACTAATCCTTTAATTATTTCCATATTGCTTCTATTTAATACCACAATCGCTATCACGATCGCCTCCATCTTCAACCTACTGCCTCCACTTTTCTCTCTTTCTTTAAGCTCCCAACCCTTCTCAAATTCACGCTCTTATTCTCCATCGTCGTTAGGCCGCTTCTCTGGTGCCGGTATTGATAGAAGGGTAAGGGGTATCCGTTGGTAAGGTTAGCTGATTAATTCGCTAGTCTCTGGGTAGTATCTGATTGTGTTCTGCTTGTATTCTAGACTCCGACTTCCCTGACGGACGCTACTGCTGATCTAGCTGAGTAATTTCGTGGCTGTGAACGTACCCAGGTAAATGTTGTGCTCAACATTCTCTACCTCTGTGTTTTTGTGAATTAACAATGGATTGGTTTGGATGTGGTTTTGATGTTGTGAAGGTTTGGGAATTATTTTCCCCTGCGTATTCTGGTGAGATGTTTTGCAAAAAGGGTTTGATTAAACGTTTTGGGAGACTTTCTTTGAATTGGTTATTGGATTGTTGGTACCTCTTGGTACTCCGTGTATATTGTTGGTGCCTTATTGGCGCTCCATGTAATTATTGGTACTATGTACCCCGTGGATATTCTTATTATTTTGCCTGCAGACATTACTTGCAGTTAAGCTCTAATGATCTACTCCTTTGGGTCATAAGTTACCTTTTGGGGGGTGTGCACACTTAAGGACATAGAGTGAGGTGGGATTCTAATTGTTGCGACCCGATTTGGGGGTCGTCCGTGTAAGCCATTGATTTGATTCTTGGAAAGTTCTCCCCGAAATGTTTGTGATTGATATTTGGGATTGGTGTTGTGGTTTACGTTTCTGTGCAAGTATGGTTTTACAATTGCAAATGGGGTTCCAAATATATTTTACAGGTTGAGGCAATGTTTACTCAGTTTCGCTGATTTGCGCGGTCCCTTCGCGTTTTCTATTGTTGTTTTATGATCGCAGGTACTCATGGCTGATTTGGGGATTGGGACACGCTGTCACATAGCTTAGGATGATTGGACAATTACTACGTTTGGAACAAGTTGAGTTATGTTTTGGAATTGTGATGTTTTACCAGTTTTGGAAACGTTTTGGGTTTTGGTTAGTAGTTTAAAGCCTGAGCACTCTTTGTTAGAGTGTGGCGGTAACGCCGTTTGGATTTTGCTATTCCGCTGCCAATAAGTTGAAGTGTTTTATTGGTTTTGTTCTCTAAGGAGTCTTGTTTATGATGGAGATTTGCTTTCTGTTTAAGAGATATTTCGATGGTATTTTCGTTATCATTTGAGGTACTAAGTTATTGGAACAATTCTTCTTTGATTGCTGAGTTTTATGGTTATTTTTGATGTTAATTTGGTTCTGTTGTCGCTGGGGAAAATGCTCATCAGGACCTGTCCGAACGTCCGTCCGGACATCCATGTTCGGACAGGCCCCGAATGTTTTAGAAGCTCTCTGTTTTGGTGTGTCCGAACATTGATGTTCGGACACGCCACGTTAAATTTCTCGGACTTTTTAAACTCACTTGTGTCCGAACTTCCAAGTCCGGACACAAGTTCGGACGCCTTTGGTTTTCAGACCTTTTAACTCTCGACTTGTGTCCGAACATCCATGTCCGAACACAAGTTCGGACGGATGGATTTTCACAGTTTAACTATCTCGGCTTGTGTCCGAACTTCCCATGTCCGGACACAAGTTCGGACCAAGCTTGTTTTGCACCTTTAGGGCTCGTTTGGAGTCCGTTTTTGAAGCCGTTTTCACCGTTAGCTTTGTTATTTTATTTCCTATGTTTTAAGGCAAAATCCAGGGTGTTACAGTTAGTGAGGAGCGAACTAACCTATAACGGCCACCCCACCTTAGGATCTACCCGAACGATCTTGGCCCGATTACGAAAATGATGATAAGAACAGATAACGCATAAAGGGTAGACCTATTGTGGTAGTCGCGGTAGTTATAGGTTAAGTCGTACCATAACTTCACAAGTGAAAACCGAGAGTCTGCACTCGTCTGTCCAACGATGATGAGAGCAAATATACCCGAAAAAAAAAATTAAATGAACTCCATGTACATTGCTGAAATAAATATACCCACATCCGGCAAATGCGGTCTTTGTAAATAAAAAGATCGCTTGGGAAGTGCAGTCCCTTGTGATTTTGTCACCGTCTCGTGAATGAATTGGTGCCTGCTTGGGGAATTGAAATGGTCCAATTGCTTTTTCTCTTATTACAGTCATACGATACTTTTTTTTTGGTACTAATTAACTAATCTAACAACCAATTGAAAGTATGGTGGGTATGGCAATGGCACCACATGATACAATCCCAGAAATCCGGTGGAAACCCTTCACCGCCAGAACAAGAAGAGGAACGGAGTAAAAGAAGAATACCGAAGAAGAACTGGAAAAAAACCTTTTAGTTGGAACCAAAAGCCACTCACGTGGAAGGCTTGACACTTAAGTGGAAGGCTTAAGAAAAAGTACCACTAATTACAATAATACAACTCACGGGACAGCCGCAAGCCTAAGCTATGACAGACTTAAATACTAACCCATAAAAACTATACCCAACGGTCACAAGGGCTGAACTTAACTTAATAAAACTTAACAATACATAACTTAATATCTTAACATGCCCCCTCAAAACATACATGTCATGTATGGTTTGGAACCGCATAACCCAAACTCGAGTCTGTGATGCCCAGTTGCTGAAGTATCTCTGGATAACTTCTGCTTGGCAAAACTTTGGTCAAGAGATCTGCAAGTTGCGAGTTGGAAGGTGTGAAGCTTAAGGAGATCATCCCTTTCTGTATTTGCTGCCTCACATAATGCACATCCAATTCCACATGTTTGGTCCATTCATGTAACACCGGATTCCTCGCAATGTGAATTGCTGACTGACTGTCAGACTTGATAGGAACTGGTTTGATTTCTTCTATTCCAAGCTCGAATAGCAGCCTTGTTAGCCAAGCTATTTCGGCAGTTACTTGCCTCATGGCGCGGTACTCTGACTCCGCTGATGATAAGGCCACTGTGGTCTGCTTCTTCGATTTCCATGACAGTGGGCTGTCTCCCAGTTGAATGAAATACCCGCTGACAGACCTTCGCGTATTTGGGCAGCTGGCCCAGTCCGCATCGCAAAAGGCAACAAGGTTGAAGCTGTCCTTTCTGTTAAACAGCAGCCCATAGTTTAAAGTACCTGAAACATAACTCACAGTGTGTAAGGCAGCATCAAAATGTATGTCAGTTGGTCTTTCAAGAAACTGGCTCAAGACCTGAATTGAAAAACAGAGGTCTGGTCGACTATGTGATAGATAGCTCAATTTTCCTACTAATCTCCTATAAACAGAAGAGTCTTCAAGGAGATTTCCTTGATTCCTGTACAATTTCTTATTCAACTCCAGAGGACCAACATCAGACTTGCTTTTGTTAAAACAGCTGAATTCTTTAACAAGACTTTCTACATAGTTTTTCTGGGTTAAAACTACTCCCTGTGGTGTGTAAAGAAAGTTCATTCCAAGGAAAAATGATAGATTCCCCAAATCCTTAATCTGAAATCTGTTATTTAGACTCTCCTTAACCTTCTTTATCAGAGCAAGATTGTCACCAGTCAGAAGTATATCATCAACATAGACTACAAGGAAACAGACCCCATCACTGCATTTATTAGTAAAGAGAGAGTAATCATTTAAGGACTGAGTAAAACCTAGATTCCTGAGAAAACTGCTAAGCTTTTGATGCCATTGTCTCGAAGCTTGTTTCAGACCATAAAGTGACTTTTTCAGCAAACAAATCTTATTAGTATCATGAACGTTGTAACCCTCAGGAATCTCCATATAGACCTCTTCCTCTAATTCACCGTGCAAAAATGCATTGTTCACGTCTAGCTGGCTAACTATCCAATTTTTCTTAACTGCAATAATAACCAAAGCCTTTATAGTGGTGAATTTGACAACCGGTGAGAATGTTTCCTGATAATCTATGCCATGTTTCTGTGTAAACCCTTTTGCCACTAATCTGGCTTTACACCTCTCTAAACTCCCATCTGCTCTGTATTTACACTTATATACCCACTTACATTTGACAGGTTTCTTTCCTCTCGGTAAATCAACTAATACCCATGTCTGGTTTTTATCTAGAGCCTTGAATTCTTCTCTCATAGCATCTATCCATCTAGCTTCCTTTACTGCCTGTTCATAACAGCTAGGCTCAACTTCCCTAATCTCCCCCTCTCTTTTCCCAGATAGACAGATTGTTTTCAGAGGGCATAAGGAAGAGATCAAGCTATCACTATCATCAGTTGAAACCAAATTGACATCACTTAAATAGTTGTAATTCTGGTCTACAGTTAAGCTAGCAGTCATGCTTATTCGATCAGATAATATACTAGTAAAGTGATCTGGAGGAAACTTCCCTTTGGTGTCCTTTGAAACTTGCCCAACTTCATAATCCTCCAGATATGCAGGTCCATGCCTTTCCCTTTGAGGGCGCCTCTGACTGATGTGTTCTGAGGGTTGAACATCCTCACTTGAGTCCTCTGCTGCCTGCTGGATATTTTGCTCCCTGTTATTTCTCTGAGCTCCTGTTTGAATCTGAGGATCTGGACTGGTTTCCTGCACTTCTTCCTCAAGAAACTCAATAGGCAATGTTAGTCTATCATTATTCTGTAAATTAATAGTGGGAAACAGATCCGTCTTTCTGCTAGAATCCATATCTTTGCCCTGTTCAGAGTTCTTGAAAGGGTAAATACTTTCATGAAAAACAACATCCCTGTTGTAGATGACTCTTTCGTTGTCTAAGTCATATATCTTGTACCCTTTTTTATCAGAAGAATAGCCTAGGAAAATGCCCTTGACACATCTAGAAGAAAATTTATCATTCTGATTGGAATTTATTTTAGCAAAACACAAACATCCGAAGCACCTTAAGCCACTGTAATCTGGTTTGTTCCTAAAGACTATTTCAAATGGAGTTTGACCTCCCAAGGAAGAAAGAGGCATTCTGTTTATTAAGAAAGTGGTTGTTAAAACACTATCAGCCCAAAATTTCTTGGGTAAACCTGAGTGAAACATTAATGCCCTTGTTGTTTCTATTATGTGCCTATGTTTCCGCTCCACAACACCATTTTGTTGTGGAGTGTGAGGACAAGATGTTTGGTGCTTTATACCCTTTCCCTTTAAAAATTTTGTCCCAAATCTAGAACTCCCAAGTTCATAAGCGTTATCAGATCTGATGCATTTGACTTTCTTGTTAAACTGTCTTTCAGTCATTTCCAAAAATTCTGCAATAATCTGAAATGATTGAGATTTGTTCACACATAGGTGAACCCAAGTGGCCCTACTCTTATCATCAACTATAGTAAGAAAATACTGAAATCCATCATAAGACTTCTGAGAATAGGGACCCCATAAATCCACATGTATTAATTCAAAAATATCATCAGATCTTTTATTGCTATTTGTAAAAGGTAACCTATGGCCCTTGGCCCTATGACAATGTTCACAGATAAAATGATTTACCCCCTCTCCCTTAATGAGATCTAGGTCTACCATTTTTTTCTTGGGCAAATGACCCAATCTAAAATGCCAAAGAGAGCACAAATCATTTGCATCAAAACTGGGGTCTAGACTATTTCCTGAATTTACAGAGAGAGTCTTGTTGACTAAACAGCTACCTACTCTTCCCCTGTCACAGTGGTTATCAAGGACATAAAGGCCCTTGTGAAGAAAACCGAATTGCACATCATCCTTCAATCTAAAGCCCTGATATACACAGCAACCAGGATTAAAACACACTTTTCCAGACAGATCATTGGTTAATTTACTAATAGCAATGAGATTAAACTTAAACCTTGGTACAAAGAGGACATTATTCAAGACAATCAAAGAATTTATTCTGACCATCCCTATTATTCGAACATACTGGGGATGCCCGTCAGGCATCCCAATTCTATGAGCCTGGTCAAGAATACGATAGTGACTAAATAGAGACAAATCGCAACACATGTGAACAGTTGCCCCGGAATCAAGAATCCAAGTAGTTCTATCTAGAAAACCATGTCGATTAGCATTCAAGTTCAGACTCATACTTTGGGTTTTGTTATTATCATGTAGTGTTCGAATTTTAGGGTAAGAGTAGGGTTTAGGATAATTACCAACGAAACCACAATTTGGTTCTTCTTCTTGTGATGATGTTGTGTCATTTGTAGTCGCCTGAGATCGGCTAATGTACGCAAGGAGTTGAGAAATTTGCTCCTTCGAGAGCTTTCCTCCAAGAGGGTCTTTTTCCGCTTCGGGTTGCTTCCCTTCACTCGCGACATTGCTGGCCATAGGCCTTCTTGGTTTGTTGGTTCGCCACGCTTGGGGGTAGCCATGCTTCTGGTAACACTTGTCCTCGCTATGCCCAGGCTTCCCGCAGTGAGTGCAAACGACCTGACTTCGTCTCGTAATTCCCGGTGTCTGGTTTCTAGGGTTCTGGCGCCGCGCTGGGTCAACCGCAAAGGACATGGAGGATCCGTCGGTCTGGTTCGAAGTGCCACCCGAAGCCGTAATGTCTTTCTGTCTCTCTTCTTGAATTAGAAGAGCAAAGACCTTCTCCATGTCTGGCAGGGGATTTATCATCAGGATGTTGCCCCGCACCACGCCATATCTCTCGTTGAGACCCATCAGAAATTTGATGACTCTTCGCTGACGAATGTAATCTTTGAACAGGTCGGTCGCTTCGCACCCGCAGACGGGAATCACTTCTGTAGAATCTATCTCATCCCAAATCGCTTGGATTTGGTTGAAGTATTGGCTGATGGTGCTATTTCCTTGCGTCACGCCACTGAGCTGTTGTTCCAATTGATAGATCCTGGTTGCGTCGCTGTGGCCGTAGCGGGTACATAGATCCTTCCACATGCGAGCCGCTGTTGTCCGAAAAATTATAGTGTCGGCGATGGTTTTGTCCAGACTGCAGAGAATCCAAGACATCACCATTTTGTTGCATCGATCCCAAGCTTGGATCTTCGACGGTGGTCCCGTGGGTCGAGTGATTGTGCCGTCCAATAGTCCTGTCTTGTTCTTGGCCCCTAGGGCTATTTCGACATGCTGCTTCCATGTCGGAAATCCCGTTCCAGTGAATTTGCTGGCGACTGCAACTCCAGGCTGATCTACGTTGCTAAGATACAACGGATCTCCTGCTGAAATCGCGTTGTCATCCTTCGACCCACCAGTCTCGGTTTCTTCGATGATATCATCCTTCTTCTTGCCGTCGTCCTTCCCGTCGTCTATCCCAGACATTTTGGTGGATTAGATTGTGCAAGGGATTACCAGAAACGAAAGGGAGGAATTCCCTGCTCTGATACCATGATACAATCCCAGAAATCCGGTGGAAACCCTTCACCGCAAGAACAAGAAGAGGAACGGAGTAAAAGAAGAATATCGAAGAAGAACTGGAAAAAAAACCTTTTAATTGGAACCAAAAGCCACTCACGTGGAAGGCTTGACACTTAAGTGGAAGGCTTAAGAAAAAGTACCACTAATTACAATAATACAACTCACGGGACAGTCGCAAGCCTAAGCTATGACAGACTTAAATACTAACCCATAAAAACTATATCCAACGGTCACAAGGGCTGAACTTAACTTAATAAAACTTAACAATACATAACTTAATATCTTAACACTGCAGTACCCTACTCGTCAAATGAGGGTTGACATTAAAGAAACCACGGGCTCTTAGCCGGTCTCTGGACACTCCTCACCGCTTTCCAAACAGCAGTATTACACTTAAAACCTGACCCAAACACAATCTGACAAACCCTATCTCCCTTCCCTACTTTTCCATTAACTTCAAGATATCCAAGCTGATACCATACACTACTACTCGAAGTATAACCAAATCTCTCCAATGTCTTCCTGGATGGCTCCATGTACTCCTCTGTCAAGTCAAGGTTCCTCTGTATCTCATCCAAGACTTTTGAGCTGGTCGCGTTTATGCAAATATGGTTGAATGGTAGCACCTTAGGTTTCAAATAGTGGTGGTTGTTGTTTTTGTCAGTAATAAGTAGAGTGGTGAAGAATTGAATAACTTTGTGTCTGAGTGGAAGAAGTAGAGGATATAATGTTGATATGTTGGTTTTTAATGCTTGAGTTGCCACTTCAACCACGTTTTTAGATACTGATAATCCCATTTTCCCTTCCTTGTCTTCCTTTAGTCTTATGCTGTTGTAGCTGTTTTTATCTTCTCCATTATGCGTTCGAACAATCTGAAACATATATATATGTTTTAGGTAGTTAAGATGAGATATTATATATGATGAGTTATTAGAAATAAATAAATACGTACCTGTTTAAGTTGATACTTAGATTTCCATCTATGAAGTCTTGAATTAGATAGCAAAACAGCAGCAGCACCCATCCGTAGAAAAACATTTGGTAATAACATATCAACTTCATTCCCAACATACCATGAATAATTAACAATCTCAGTACTAACAACAAGACCATAAACAGTAGTTGGATGAGCATCAAGTAATGATCTAGCAAGATCAATAGCTATAACACCAGCACCACAACCCATACCTCCAAGATTATAGCTTTGAATATTATGGTTCAGTTTGTACTGATTTATAACCATAGCTGATAATGATGGTGTTGTATTTAATATACTACAATTTACCACTAATACACCGATCTCTCTTGGGTTTATACCAGTTGATGTGATTAGATCGTCGATTGTTGAAAACATTACTGTTTTGGCTTCTTCACGTCCGTGGGTGTGACCGTTTGAAATTGGGATGGAATATTGTTTTTGGTAAGTATGTTGAATCTCCAATGCCGGAGGATTTTAGTGCTTCGGTTTGAATCGAGTGCTTCTTTGTTGAATTTACCTGATTCTTTTGCTAGCTCGATAAACCTCTTTTTTGACACCTGCAATTAATTGTAAACCAAACTGTTACTACTCTACTATATAGATTCTAATTAGTTAATGCATGAAATGGGAAAATAATAGTACCTTAAGTTCGTCTGGAGGACAATAACAAGCGAAGTCGACCAAGAACGTAGGACGGGGTATCAAATCAAAGTAAAGGTAAAGAATCATTCCAACTACGATGATTATTCCGGTGAGATGAGAGCGGGAGAAGTCAACAACCAGCTGACGTAAGTAGTCAACGAGTAATATCGCAACCACTACTGGACCGGCTAAGAAGTAGAATTCCCGGTTCAAGAGATACCGGTAACCTAACATAACATATTTCAGGTTCACGGAATTCACCCAATTTGGAAGTCGACGTCCAACTCTGATGGAGAACCTGCTGCTGGTGTATGAGAGACGCTCTTCTTCCTGGTGATCACTATCCATTTCTCGCTATAAAATTTGATCAACAATAGATGAATGGATGTTTAACTATATGCATGCCTTGTTTAAATTCAAAGACGTGAACGTACAGTTAATTTGATTTCATTAAACTGTGGCGGATAATCGACCAAAGTCTGTTTTGCATGCATATGTGACCTTCTCATAATCGGCTGGTTTTAGAGGTATACCAGAGAGGTTGGTGCGTGCACGGACTCGCACAAAGGAAGACAGACACACAATGTGTTGTGCTGTCTTTTGTAGTGTGTGTCTGCTTACAACAGGAACAGATTAATTTCATGTGTTTTGCATGTCCGAAAATTGTGGTGTCTCACGGTATATATATCTATTATTAAATACAAATTAAAAAACGTAAGTAAAACAAGAAATATACAAGCAATTTTTTTTTTTTTTTTGCTTACCCAGTCAGCCAATTGCACAGGGGAAGTCCATCTGCACACTCCGATCCCCATTATCCGGTGATGGTTGGCCATTAGGAAGTTGCCCCTGCTGATGATGAGGAGATTGGTTGAACGCAACCCAATCCAAGGGTAGGCCGGGCCACGGGCTGGCTCTTGCTGAGAAGGTTAGAGAGGTTACCCCATTCAATGATAGTCATGACTTAAAAGGAGTTTAACGGATCTTAAGATTACACTTTAACATATTCAGCGGTTTGTACTGAACTCGTTGTGACATACATATTACAGGTACTCAATCGAGACCGAAGCTGAAGTGCAGGATACTTTTGGATAGTTAACGGTATTCTGTTATCGCACTTATAAACTTGTGTTACATTATATACTACGGTTGTATATATTTTGGAGTTATTTAGATTGCTCACTTGTACGGATTTGGTTATGGAATAATGTTTTATACACATCGGTTTTCTATCTCTATCATCACAGTGGTTATATTTATTGTGGTAGTTGGACGCTTCAATACTTCCATGGGTGAGTAATGGAGGTAGCACCCGAGTAAGATTGATTAGTTTATTTTCCGCTGCGACTCGTGTATTTAATTATGCTACGAAATGTCGATTGTATGAGATTAAGAGCAGGGGAGTCATATTTTGGCTCAAATTTTATGCATGTGTTCCTTGTAGAATTTTACCCAAGTTAGTGACTGAAAGAAATCAATTTGAAGTCAAATTCATGGTGATACTTAGCAAACAAGTTAAAGGCATAAAGAAATCTAAACCCTAATTAAAATCACCAGAAAATGTCGAATTGATTTGAAATTAACACTGAGTATGTATAATGATCAAAGTGTTATTGTGTATTTAGAATGAAGTGTAATGCTTTACTTTATTTAATAAAGTATTTCCGGGACTTTCAGACCTTAAGGGGCCCTTAAGGGAACTCCCGGGCATTTTGTATTTTTACTCAGTTATAACTGAGGACTTGTGTTTTAAAGGTCATAAAATGATCCTTGATTAACTTCATCTGAGTTTTATAGCTTATATAACTTGATTAGCTTAAGGTCGGGCTTTAACGCTCGTTTTTTACCTTAAGGAGTTTTGGTGCGTTTTAACGCCCAAGTGTTTACATACTTTTATTAGGGTTTAATAATCCCCTAAATAATACTTATTCATCATTATTTAATTATTTAAAGGTTAGGGGTATTTCAGTCTACCCCCCTTAAAAGGACTTCGTCCCGAAGTCATAACTTATACTTGTTCATCCTACGGAATCAAGTTCCTCATATCTATTCCTGTATACTTATCATTCTTGGGTGTCAATACTATATTGACACATACAAACATATTCTTACTCATGATAATCAATGTAATCACAGCATAATAACTTGATAAATATTGTAAAGCAAATAAGTGTACTTTTTATTATTCATCCAAGTGTTACATAGAACACCAATAACCAAGTGTTACATAGAACACTTCAATAACCATTCACTTGATAGTAACCATCCAACCAATTGCACACATGCAACAATCAAACGCAACAAACAACCAAACACAACCAAGATAGACTGCAGATATGCAAGTCGCATGTGATGCTCTACCCCCCTTAAAAAGGGTTACGCCCACGTACCCCCACAAGTAGACAGAAAACTAAGAGAAAAGTGCTGGATACTTGTCTCGCATGGAGTCTTCTAACTCCCATGTCGCCTCCTCAACGTCGTGGTTTGACCACAAAACCTTAACCATTCTAATGGTCTTGTTCCTGGTCTCCCTAGTCTTGGAGTCTAAAATGCGAACTGGGGTCTCCTCATATCTAAGTGTAGGATCTAGCTCCAGTGTCTCGGGTTCTAAGATATGCGATGGGTGAGGTACATACTGCTTAAGCTGTGAAATGTGAAATACATTGTGTACTCTCCCAAGCTCAATAGGTAAATCTAACCTGTAAGCTAATGGGCCCACGCTCCGTAATCAGGTACGGTCCTACATACTTTGGGCTATGCTTGCCCTTCTGCCCAAACCTAAAAACTCCCTTCATGGGTGAAACTCTAAGGAAGACTCGATTGCCTACAACGAACTCCAGGTCTCTCCTACGGACATCAGCGTGTGACTTCTGTCTGTCCTGGGCTATCTTCATGTTTTTGTATTACAACATGTCCTTCTTTCATCTGGTCTAGGTACTCTGGCCCTAAGATGATGTTCTCACTGGGTTCGTCCCAACATAGTGGTGTCCTGCATGGTCTACCGTACAATGCCTGAAATGGTGGCATTTGAATGGATGCATGATAACTGTTATTGTACGCAAATTCGATCAGATGTAGTCGATCTACCCAGCTTTCCTGGAAATCCAAGGCACAAGCTCTAAGCATGTCCTCTAACATTTGAATTGTTCTCTCACTCTGTCCATCTGTTTGTGGATGAAAGGCTGTACTTAGCTTCAGCTTCGTACCCAATGCCTCCTGAACCTGCTGCCAGAATCTGGAATCTCTATCTGACACAATAGACTTCGGTACGCCATGGTGTCTAATGATCTCTCTCTGGAAAATATCTGCCAGCTTGGGAACTTTCCATGTGTCCTTGATCGGAATGAACTTAGCTACCTTTGTCAGTCTATCGACGATGACCCATATCATGTTAGCACCTCCTCTAGTCGGTGGAAGACCTACTATAAAATCCATGGATATATCTTCGAACTTCCAATATGGAATGGGCATAGGCTGTACTAAACCGCCCGGTCTCCGGTGTTCAAATTTCACTTTCTGACACGTCATACATCTGGCCACAAACTCTGCAACATCTTTCTTCATACCACTCCACCAGAAATGTAGTTTCAGATCCTTGTACATCTTTGATGACCCTGGGTGTACTGATAATGATGAGCAATGCGCTTCCTGTAGTATCTTTTCCTTCAAGTCTGGGCTGGACTCTGGAATGTACAAACGGCCATTCAGTCTGATTAACCCGTCTTCACTAAGTACAAAGTCATATTTTTGTCTCTCAAAGATACCATCAGTCAACTGTTGTCTGATAGTCTTCATGTACTGGTCATTAGCCTGAGCACAACGTACCTCCTCGATGAGGTCGTTGTCTCCTGTCATGGCAAATAAGGAATGAGCTCTACGGCTCAGGGCGTCAGCAACTACGTTTGCCTTACCCACCTTGTATCTGAGGTCGATGTCGTAGTCCTTCGGAAACTCGACCCATCGCCTCTGTCTCATGTTCAGTTCCTTCTGTGTGAATAAATGTTGGAGGCTCTTATGATCTGAATAAACTATCACTGTCACTCCATACAAGTAGTGTCGCCAGATCTTTAGTGCGAAAACAACTGCTCACAATTCCAAATCGTGAGTCGGGTAGTTCTCTTCATGTTTCTTCAACTGTCGTGATGCGTAAGCAACAACCTTCCCATTCTGCATAAGTACACAACCTATCCCTGTGCCTGAGGCATCGCAATATACTTCAAATTCGTCGGTCCCCTCTGGAATGGTGAGTATCCGTGCCGACGTCAGTAGGTCCTTCAGTGTCTGAAAGGAACGCTCACAATCTGCTGTCCATACAAATGGAGAATCTTTCTTCATCAGGCTCGTCATCGGTTTCGCTAATTTGGAGAAATCCTGTACAAATCTTCTGTAGTAACCAGCTAATCCCAAGAAACTACGGATATCTGTCACTGTCTTCGGTCTCGGCCAAGTCTTAACTGCCCCAATCTTCGCAGGGTCTACAGATATTCCGCTGGCTGATATTACATGCCCTAGAAAGGATACACTGTCTAACCAGAAATCACATTTTGAAAGCTTGGCATACAATTGATTCTCCCTCATGGTCTGCAAAACTTGCCTCAGATGCACCTCGTGCTCGTCTTTCGTCTTAGAATATACCAGGATGTCGTCGATGAATACAACCACTGATGAGTCTAACTGCTCCCTGAACAACCGGTTCATAAGATCCATGAATACAGCTGGGGCGTTCGACAATCCAAATGGCATAACTGTGAATTCGTAGTGTCCGTAGCGCGTTCGAAAGGCTGTCTTCTCAATGTCTTCGTCAGCTATCCGTATCTGGTGGTATCCTGATCTCAAGTCAATCTTCGAGAAAACTGTGGCGCCTCTTAATTGGTCGAACAAATCATCAATCCGTGGTAATGGGTACTTATTCTTCACTGTGACTGCATTAAGCTCCCTGTAGTCGATGCATAGTCGCATGCTGCCATCCTTCTTCTTCACGAACAACACTGGTGCTCCCCATGGTGATGCACTCGGTCTGATATAACCTTTGTCTAGTAGATCTTCTAACTGAATCTTCAGCTCTTTCATCTCTGCCGGTGCCATCCTGTAAGGTGCTTTAGCAATGGGTTCTGTGCCTGGTAATAAGTCGATGGAGAACTCCACATCTCTCTCGGGTGGCATCCCTGGTAATTCTTCTGGGAATAAGTCTGGAAAATCTGAAATGACTGGTATACTTGACTGTGTCTTCTCCTCCTGCCTCGAGTCCTGAACATAGCACAGATAGACTAGCTGTCCCTTCTTCATCTTCTTCATCAATGTAATGGCAGATACTAGCTTGAATGTCGGCTCTCTAGGAGTACTGCGATATGAAACTGTCTTGCCCCTTGGGCTCTTCAGTAACAATCTATGCTCTGCGCAATGTAGTCGTCCCTTGTACTTCTGTAGCCAATCCATGCCCATGATGATGTCAAATCCCAAATTATCCAGCTCAATTAAGTCTGCGTGAAACTCTTCACCCGTGATGTTAATCTGAACTCCCTTGTGTAGTTTTGTGCACCTCACTCTCTCTTTCGTCGTTAATGTGACTAAGAAGTCTGAGAGAGGTTCAGGGGTCGTCTCTAACTTCCTTGCTGATGTAGAGGATATAAAGGAGTGAGACGCTCCTGAATCGAACAGTATCGATGCACTAACGCCATTTATTGTAAAGGTTCCCATGATAACATTCCCCTTATCCTTGGTCTCGGTCTTGTCCAACACATTCAGCACTGCTCCCTCTTTAGACTCGAGGCCTGGGGTTAACAATTCGTAAGATAATGCATGTCTCAAAAATATTAAAATGTCATTCATTAATCCATCGATTTTCATTTACAAGCTCCATAATCACATCAATATTGCCTAAATGTCAGATTCAACCGTCCAGGTTTTAAATGGGTAGTGTTTACTAAGGTTGACGGGGCTGTGTTCAACCTAATACTCTTAATCCCATTATATACTAGCCTTGATTCTCCACCAAATATCAATACATCTCCTGACTTCAAAATGATCTTTTTCGCCTTGTCCATCCTTTTCTGGTCACCATATAAAAACTCAGCATCGTCTCCAATAGAAAATGATATAACTGGTATCCCATTGGTAATTGACTCTGATGTCTCATCTCAGTCCTGGTGTAACCCAAGTCTTCCCCCTTTCTCATAGAAGTTCGCAATACAAATGTCGGCTTTCATGTCTGGAATGGGGTTGGTTTCTACTTGTTGTGTAATTTTGACCGCTTCTATCACCAAGGTTTGAAAACTATCGGGTATCCTAGGAACTCGTGTCCCATCTACCTTTCTAACCTCACTATACAACCTAGTTTGTGGATCCCAATTCTTACCCATACACATCATATACAATTTAAGTTTTGATCCACTACCATATCCTGGAGTATAAAATCCTCCATCTCCTATTCCCAAAGTTCTACTTTCATTTACAATAGCTATTTGTTCATTTAGAGTTAAGTATTGCTTGAGTAGGATCATGCCGGGTCGAAGTACTTGGCATTCTTTCTCTGGGTATTCCCGACCTTCGCTCATAGGCTCAGGTGATCTCGGTCTCATAGGTAAGGGATAACAAATGTCGAAACAACCTATTAGGTGAGAGATTTCCTAAATTAGGTCTCTCTAAATTTTATTTCACACAAAGCACATACAAGTCTTATCGACTGAACAACAGTAAACACACATTCATAGCATCATGCTCTTGATCTAAGTTCTAGGCTTACCGGTTTCGCGCTGAGCACTAGCCTCAGCGCCTGGAGTTCCCACTGTATACAGGGTGTTTCTACTCGACACTATCTCCTTCCCCTTCTGGCTCCCGGATGAGGATGGTTGTCCTCCCAGTCCCCTAGTATAGGTGTTAGTCTGTGGTGCCTGACCTCCTCTGGGTCCTCCAGTCTCCGTAGCTGGTGGCCTCTGTGAACCTCTCGACCTCTTGTATGTTCTGCTTGCTGGGTTGGAAAAACACCCGAACTCCCTATGGCCTTCTTTCTTGCAATACCGACACTCCACCTTCCTTCCTGCGCAGTCTACTCCTGGATGATCACCTCCACAACGCTTACAATAGTAGTGGCGTTGGGTTGGCTTATTGCCTATTGTTTATACAACATGGTTTAGTAAAGGTATAGCTAATAAATGTTTGATTAAATGAGGGGTGGGTATCCTTACCCCTTTTTCTTGTCAAAGAATCTCCTGTTGCAGGTTTAGGTTAGTGACCAAACTAAGTATAGGCAATATATAGGTACTTCTCCTCAAGTAAAGGTTTCTTACTTCCCCTTCTTGTAGAATCCGCCAGATGTGGCTCCCTCATCTTCTCCCTCAGTGTTCTTCCTCTTCTTTCCCTGGGCTTCCTCCCTGGACTGTAGCATTAATTCTGTTGCTGATGCTGCATCATAGCACTCCTGAATGGTAGTGAAACGAATTGCTCCCATGGCACTCTGGATACGGAATTGCAAACCTCCCCTGAATTTTTGAATCTTCACAACATCGGAGTAGTTGACCCCTGGAATGTAATCCAACAGGCTGATAAATCGTGCGTAGTACTGGTCGACTGTTTGGCTCCCCTGGATTAAGGTCTCAAACTCTTGCCTTTTTCTTTGCTTCAAGTGCTCGAGGTAGTATTTCCCTCGCAATATCTCCACAAATGTTGTCCATCCGAAGTCCGGTGTAGCTCTATGGTGGCCCTCCACAGACCGCCACCAAGTATCAGCTGCATCCTTCAAGTTGTATGCGGCGATGTCGACCTTCTGGTCCTCTGGAACTCTGACGGCCCTGAAAGCTTTCTGGTGTTCTACGATAAACTTCTCCAGTGCGGCGGGGTCTGGTTCCCCTGAGTAAGTCGGTACCCTTGCGTCAGCAACGCTCTTCAACCAATTGGTCTCCCTGGGCTGTGGCTGGGGGGGGGGGGGGTATGGCTCCCGCAACTTGGGCTCCTAGTTGTGTGGCGAAGGCTGCCATGGCCTCTGCTAGGCCTGGTATTTCCGGGACATCTGCTGGTGCTGCTCCACCTCGTCCTCCTCTGCCGCCTCCGCGTGGTCTTCCGACTCCAGACATCTATAGTATAGTACACTATTATTACCACTCGGTGCTACACCGTAATACACACACAATCATACACATGTAATAAAGCCAACTACTAGTAATAAAATATATCCCTAGGGTTTTTCTTTCTAGGTCATGAATCCTCACAGACGTTTCCCGTTTATCCCAATATTCCTATGCTCATTGTGTTTGACTCAGTACCCTTCATCAGAGCGGTACTCCGCTCTGATACCACTTTTTGTAACACCCCTACTACTAAACCTGTAATAAACGTCGCAAGTCGTAGCAGATTAAATAACGTCGCAGCGGAAAATAAATCTATCTAACCTTGGTGTTACATGCCGTTACTCACCCTTGTGAGTAACAAGGCATCCTTACTCATTTTGACTAATATACTCCTCTCGCTGTGATGAATCGATACTGAGCACTATAATTATTACAGACCAAATCCAAAACTAAATGAGCAACTAATTAAGTACAATAATCCCAAATACAGTACATATTACGTCTAGAAAATGTTTATTAAAAACATAGCAGCTACCCTGTTCCCCGCACTCCGGCTTGTGTCTTCTTCAGTAACCTGAAATGTTTTACCCATTGAAGGGCTCAGCAATCGAAATGCTGGTATGCTAAATGTAGTCCTAAGTCATCTAGATTCCTTAAGTCGTTTTAGCCATCTTGATATTAGATTCATTACATAAAATACCGGTTTACAATGGCAACAGTAATAACTGTAAACATTAAACAATCACATAATAGTTCACCTGCAACATCAGTACATAATAAACAACAACCAGATAACCAACACCAATAATTCCAAACCATAACATCAAGTCACAAGTATTAATTAACTAAACTTGTTAGTAGGTCGTATGACCCTTAACCTTTTTAAACCAATCACTTAACTTTTCCAATTAATTCCACCTCAGGCGTCATGTCAAGACAACCTTTTAATAACTCAGTAATGGACAGTGTGTCCCCTGGGTTCCAAAGGAACCGTTACCAGCTGACCTTATGGCCCTGGATAAAATTTGACCGATCCAGTCAAACCTGTGCACCAACGGCAGTGCCCTCCGCCATCCCCAAATGTGGCTGATGGATTCCCTTGAGTGACTCCCCATTGAAGTCTCTCGTAGTGATCACTATGCGCAACCAGAAAGTCGAAACAGTCTGGATTCCTCTCTTTATAAGTTAGCCCTTTAGTCAGTGGTACAATAACCAATACTTGCATTAAGATTATAGCAGTTGACCATCAGTTAGATTCAATAATACCTAAAGGTCAGTAATTCTTTTCCAGTTTAGATGTATAACTTTCAGTCATAAGACGTTCGCGTAAAGATAAACGCAACAGAGTTGAGCAACACAGTATACATAACAATATGCATAAAATCACAGTTATCACTCTTAAACAACTAAACACATCACGCCTGGACCTTAGGAAAATCCTTCGGACATTCAGACCACACAATTAACATACCGTTCACCGGGATAACAGCTAGCTTGACAATTCTTGCTCTAGTAATTCTTTCCCGTACGCTGTTGTTTATACATGCAATAACGTAGATTATTAATATGATTGTCCACTAAATATTACAGTACAGTCATCATAGAGTTCATATTCGTAGTATACTAACTCTGTATGTACTTTATTTCCCCCTGTTAATTAACAGTGGTTCTAGATAACCTAATAGTTCATTATTTTATGTGGAGTTCACATGTGATAATGAATTTCCATTATACGGTATATCCTTATATCTTTATTTGTTTACTCATAATTATTTCCACCTATTCCTTATAACATATTATTTGGTTATTTATATTATAACCACCTTTATTTAATAAACTCTATATTATACTCCAACAACATCATAATTATAGTTTTAATTCCTTTCTTTCTTATAAATTACAACCAAACCACCCCTATTAATTCGGTATTTATATTTATACCCATAACTTTTATAAATGACCAAATAACCATATAACTTCATTAATTACTAATTAACCACTTTTAACATTTCGGAAATTACTAAAATAAATATTCTAACCTTTATAAATTACCAATTGACCACAAGTACTTTTCGGTTTTAATATTAACTTTTATATAATTACATTTTAACCCCTAAAACTTTGTTTATGTTACATATTAACTTATAAACAATAGTTTTAACATTTAATTATCTTAACTACCGAAAAGACCCATATATTTTGCAAATTATATTTCCACCCATATTCAAATCGGTTTTTACATATATTCTTTTATAAATTACATATTCATCCCGAAACCTTTATAAACTTAATATTTTATGTCATAAATCATTTTAATCCAAAGTTTTTGGTCAACACTTTGACCAAGACTTAATTTCATAGTTAATACTTTAATATACCCATAAAATCATATATATTCTCGGTTACACTCTAAACTTTCCAATAATTACAAAATAGCCCCAAAACTTTATAAAATGTTATTTAAACACTTAAAACACTTATTTTTTTTCGATGAAAGGGAATTCTATTACTCAAAGAAAAACTAACAGCTTACATCAGATTCAACAGAGGCATGCACGAAGGCGGCGGAACCTCTAACAACGTGAGAAAGAACTCACTATTTATGGCTAACTTGGCAATAGAGTCAGCCACCTTATTGGCTACCCTATCTACCTTTTGGACCTTACATTGATGAAACTTTTCTAACAAGTTCTCACAAGATCTGATCAGACTCTCTAATGGGTGCAGACTGCTTCTTTGTTTACAGAGTAAAGACACAACCACCTGAGAATCCGACTCGATGATAACCCTGGAGAAACCTTTAGCTTCAGCTAACAGGAGGCCATCCAATACAGCCCATCCTTCAGCCTCATCGACACTAGAAACACCCAGGCCATGAGTGAAACCGCCAAGCCATTGGCCCTCATGATTCCTACAAACTCCACCAGCTGCTGCTCTACTCTGGATGGAGACTGCACCATCAACATTGACTTTGACCCAACCAGGAGGAGGAGGAGTCCAACCACACTGAACCCCGATTTTGATCTTGTTCTGCAAATGCTTCACTTCAGGCGTGGACAGTAGCTCCTGCAGTTTAGAAACAAGCAGAGAAGTAGGCAAGTCCTTTTCTAAAACATCATTATGAAACTTAAAATTACGCCAAAACCAAAGAACATAGCAAGTGGCAGCAAACAGGCAGGTCCAGTCAGAATTATAAATATTAGAGACATGCGGATTCCTCAAATTCAAAGCAAGCCACTCCTGAATACTACAAGTAGTCCAGGAATTAATAATGGAGCTATCTCTTAAAAGATGTTTCCAGACCTTAATACTTACAGGACATTGACTCAAAATATGGGCAGCATCTTCTCTGTCCCCACACGCATCACAGGACTGGTTAGGGGTTAAGCCTCGCTGAAACAGCAGGCTTTTGGTTTTTAGACCATCCTGCCCAACCATCCATAGGCAGGTTTTAACTTTCTGAGGAACTTTAACCCTCCAGATCAGATTCCATAAGGGGTTATGTACACCTTTATTCCTAATGATCTCATAGGCTGAAGAAACCGTGAGATCCCCATTCTTGGCAGAATTCCAGATAATGGAATCCTCTATCTCAGAGTCTAGAATGGCTTTACTGGGCAAAAGATTAATTCCTACCTTATATTATATCATAATTATGCCAAATAACCCCTTATGTTCTCGGCAATTATAATTTATACACTAAACTTTTCAAAAATTGCATTTTAGCCACATAACTTATTAAAATAGCCATTTAAATACTTGTAGCTACTTTTAATATTCCCAAAATTTATAATATAAGTTAATACACTTATATATATATTTTAAAACTCACCAAATCTCACATATTGCTCTCGGCTCCAATTTTGTTTTACCATAAAGTTTTAAAACTTGATTTAAACTTTATAATAAATACATATAAATGTATATAAGTCATATAACACTTCTAAAATTTATGCTAATGACTTAGAATGATTATAAACTCAAAATAGAACATTAAATCCCTAGACCATTCGGTTTAGTCATTTGTGTAACATAAACAATTTTTATGACACAAATATATACCTTAAGGTAATAATCTTACCTTATATGTTATAAATTATTTTCTTGACAGTATAACCTATAGTATTTTTGGCCTTAATTATTTAGAGGTTGTACACAATTTTTATACCAAAGTTTGAAGCTTAACCAAATTTAAACTTAATAAACCTTACTTATATAACTTACCCCCTTAAATCAAGACAATTCTTGTACTTGATTTTTCCTTGAATTCCAAGCTCTCCAAATGCTATCTTGAAGAAGAATTTTCGGCTCCTTATACATATTTAGGAGATCCATTGTTAGACTTCTAACAAGAGTTTATAAATAATATTTGAAGTAATTTTACAAGAGTTTACCTTAGGAATTTAACAAGGTATTTTTGATACACCTTGGGATGATTGTAGATCCAAGTTTCCTTCATGAATTAATGAAGAGAATATGGATTAAGAAGGTCTTAAATTTCGAAAATTGCTTAAGGTAATTTACTAGAATTTTCAACATAAAAATATACCTTAACTTGATCTTGTTGTTCCTTGTGTTGTTGTTGAACTTAGGAACCTCCTTGGAACATATATGCTTGGCGAAAATTGTAGGAGTTGCTAGGATGATTTCTTGTTCCAAGACTTGATAGATTTAACTAGGAAATTACATTAAAATGGTGTTAGAACTTAGAAACACCATTAATGGAGCTTAGTAGCTCTTAGGAATTAACTTAGGAAGGAAGAAGAAAAGAGAGAGTAAGGGAGGAGGCTTACCCAATCGTGAATGGGGGCAAGGGAAATGAGGACTACGTGAGGCATTAAGATAAGAAAGGCAAGGTAGAAAATTGGAAATCATTGGTATGATTCAAGGCATTATTTTATGTTTTGTTTCTAATTAATTTGACTTAGAATTTTGATTACAAAAGTCTCTTAATTGAGACACATTTACGGTTGATTGAAGAGGAATTAATGGAGGTTTGATTGATGATTGAAATTAGGAGACAAGAGTTGTGGTAGGTAGTTATGTTCTTTGAATTTCTAAGTCATTTAGCAAGCTAATAATTGTCTTCTTCTCCATGTAAAAATCGGTCACATGGATAGAACCTAGGCATTGGATTCTTGCTGATTGAAGAGATTAAGACATGGCTAGATAGGTAGGTAATTTATCTTGATTTTAATAAGGCACATACTCCTCCTTTCCTATGTTGAAATCGGCCACCTCAAGTCTTAGGAGGCAAATTGATTTTGTTTGATTGGAGACAAGGAATCATGTTTGTTAGGTATGTGTCTATTGACTAATAAGTGAGGCAATCAACCTCTCTTTTCCCTTGTTAAAATCGGCAATCATATTCCAAATGAGCCACTTGTTTTTCCTTGTTTAATTGACTGGTCAAATATATGACTAGATTAGTATTTAATTCCCTTATCTTAATATAAGCTAATATTCATTGTTTTCTTGCAGGGGAAATCGACAATGGAGGTATATTTGACTGATTAAGTTGACATATTATCACATGGTACATGCTAAGGTGAGTCACCATTCCATAAGTCAATTTTTGAAGCAAAACTAGTCAATTTTATACCCTAAATGGCGCCTAATATGGGGACCAAATGGGATTGATTTTTACTTTGATTTTTGTTACACTATATTGTACTAAGATCATACTAATATGTGTAATAGGTTCCAGCATTTAATTGATACATTTTTATTATGGTAAAAGGTGAAAGTTTTAAGGTAAAAATGGATTTTAAGTACCTTTTTGATCCTAAAATCGCTCCCACTTGTACCATGAATTTAGTACTGCCATCAATTGATTTAGATGGCCAATTTATTCCCTTTTAAGATTATTAACTCGTGGCTCCTTGAAAACTTCAAGGTAATTGCGTAAAACGCATTTTCGTGACACCCGAAGGTGCGTTTTTGTGCTTTAAGAATTTCCTGGAAAATAATTAGTCGCTATTGGTTCCAAGTGTTTATTGGCATTGT
This sequence comes from Limonium bicolor, assembly GCA_023374045.1. Taxonomy (NCBI): domain Eukaryota; kingdom Viridiplantae; phylum Streptophyta; class Magnoliopsida; order Caryophyllales; family Plumbaginaceae; genus Limonium; species Limonium bicolor. The sequence goes on from JAIOTZ010000011.1 coordinate 67,608, forward strand.
TTATAGTCAATAATAATATGTTAGGGTGTTACATTGAGTTATATGGGGTTATATAAACTTGTAACTCAATTTTCGGGCTAACGGGACACTCCCGGGGCAAAAAGGAGCGTTAAGAAATTCGTCCGAGCACTTTGTTAATTTTTGTGAAAGTAGCTCGAGAACCCTCTTTGGAATAATGAATATAGATGATAGGAACTCTTAGAATAATTTATATTGGAGTTCGTGCCACTTCGGTATCTCTCCGAGGCACTCCCGTGGGTTTATGGGGCCCTCATCGGGAACCTCCGAGAACTTTGTCTCTAACTGAGAATCTATCTTGAGAACTTCATCTTAAATGTTAATTAAAGTGTTATTGTGTATTTAGAATGAAATGATAACGGAAGACAAATTGTGTTGAAGGAACGATGTCAACCCAGGAGTCATTTACTGCGCGGTGAGCAGACAACGATGTGGAAGATGAGATGATAACAAAGACAAATTGTGTTGAAGGAAGCTGTCTGCATGAAACCACCCAGCCTCAAAAGAGGCAACCTGATGATGAGATAATTGGCAGTGGGCATACCAAAGTCGCCAGAGAAGGGAAATAAGAACAGCAAGATCATGAAGCGAAATGATAGAACATGTATGAGCAAACCAGTCAATGAAAGCTGCGTTCGAATGAAGAGGCGGTGGAGCACTGACACCTAAACGGGCCCAATATTGCCTGACAAGCTTACAACCATAGAACCGATGATACAGCGTGTCTCGTTTGCCACAAGCGGTGCATGGACATATATTTGGCCGACGAAGTCAATAAGACAAGACATCATTGCATGGAACTGCCCCATGCAGAAGTCTCCATCCAAAGAGACGTACACGTGGCGGCGCATCCATTTTCCAGATCCGCTTCGTCGCAGAACCCTGAACAGAAGCAGACGTGGTAGATACACTTGGCTGAGCCTTCCGAGATAGAGCAACATCACAATGATATGCCGTTTTGACAGAATAGTGGCCCGCAGAAGTGAATCCCCATATCCATGAGTCTGGAACTGCTGCGGCACCTGAAAGAGGCATGTTCAGGATATGTTGCACATCCTCGAGATGGAAAGTGTGACGGATAAGCTGCTCATTCCAAGCAGAGGGAGAGAACATTAAATTCGAAACTGGTGCCTGCTGCAGATGCAATGGAAGAGGCCAAAGATAAGGGCGACCTCCCACTTTAGAAAGTAACCAACAATCTCGAACAAATGTGGTATGTCCATTACCTAGTCGTTGATGTCCCTCTTTCAATCAGGTCCCGCACACTTAAAAGAGCTTTCCATATTGTGCTCAGGGTCCAAATTTTAGATATAACATTCGGCTTTGTGAATTTCCAGTCTACCCGTAATTTTGATATTAGGTAACACCGGTGGTTGTTCCCTAAAAAAAGAAGCCTATTATTTTCTGAATTTGCCAACCCTAACTTGCGTTCCGCTCCGCTGGCTGCTATTGAAAATTTGAAATTACAAAATAAGCTTCGCGTTTTTTGGTATGAATTTCCTGCGACTCTGCTGGGAACTTGTCTCCATCTCATTTTTCTGTTGCGGTTGAAATCGGCAAGACTTATTTTTCATTTCCTTGCTAGCGGGAGTGAAAGACTACAGAATTTCGGTGGTTCAATTTCTTTGTAAGAAAACATATTTTGGGGGAGTTCTTGATTGCTACTTCAGTTGCACTGCAAGCGTCATACATTATTCAACTCCACGAAGGGTACTGGGTAACAGCTCGGCCATAATTGTTTACTGCGTTTTTTAAAACTTCAAAAGAATGGTGAAGTGCCGATGTTCGTGATAGCAATTCTCTGTAGGGTCGGAATCAGTGACCTTTTGTCTTTCTGTATAATTGTAGTATCATATATTTTGCCGCAGCATTCATGGCCGTTGCTATATTACCTCAACGCAGTAGCGCTATGGGTATTGACAGCACTGAGATTATGTTTGAAGTTATTAAAGTATTGGAGTTCAGCAACGTCTGGTTACTGGATAGGTCTGTTTTTATCATGTAGGATTTGCTGACTGTCTTGCTGACGGGGGTGGGCCATTGTGAATGACAGCTCAAATGTCAGCTATGAGAAACCACGTGTTGGAGATCGAGAAGCAGGTACAAAAAGAAGCGAAGGCTTATGTTCACTACAATCACACGGAACCATGCAATGGCTCTAGATGGACAGCAAAGTTAGCATTTCATTACCAAACTTTTCTCTTCATAATTCTTTTATATTTCTAGAGAAAGAAAACTTACTATTTGTGTTTGAAAAACAAAATGCTAATGCATCCCCATCATATGTAATTACTTGTATATTGGTTGCCATTATTTCCTAATCCATAGCAATTCATGTCTAGAAATTTATTCTCTTGTATTTTTTTTCCAAAGGGAGTGCTTTGAGTATATGTATGCGAGGCCCTGGGAAGAAGTAAATAATTTCTATTCTGAATGTGTCAGTGGGCGCTCTCTATTGCAAGAGTTGTTTGGTGCTGGACAGGTACTTATTTGTAAACCTTCATGTGATTCAAATAATTTTCTGACCTGGAACCAGTTAGTTTGGTTGCAAGGACTTTGTTTGTAGTGGAAGTGTAACATCAGTGTTGAATTATGTTTGATGAACCTATGAGAGGATGCATTTGTTGAAAAATGAGGTGGTAATGGTTTGTTTCTATTTCTCATGTATATCTTGGCCTATATTGAGCCTCTTAGAGCCCATTCTCTTTTCACATTCCTGTTCACATGTTTTAATCAAGTGAGACCCTTTGTTCCATTTTCGTTATCATTTTTGTTCTCATTTCTATTTCCACCCAATTGTACCAAACATAACCTAAACTATACGCGCTGCTGGAAATAGTTCTTTCTCCTTCATATGACAGAGTGCTTCTTGACCTTGTCTCTCACAATTATATGCTCTCTCATTTTGTATCATAGTAGTATGCATTATTTTTTATGATAGAATGTCTTTCAATGAAATTAACTAAAGCCATGCAATGGTTTTTGTTTCTTTGTTTGATCAGTTTGAATATTTCACTAACCAGTCTTTGTGATCCTCTACAGGCACGTGGTCTGCAGACACATGACCAGTATGATGCTGGGACACCGTTGTCTATTAACAAATATAGTCATACTTCTGGTCCGCCGGATGATCAACATGGGAAGTGGGCAAGAGTCACGTTTAAGATAGTTATTTCATACCTTGGAAAATCTTTTGATGGATGGCAGAAGCAACCTAGTCTGGTTACCGTGCAAGGGTAATGTAAAATATGTGATCTACCTTCACGTGTTTTAATCCATCCTTTCTTATGCGTTGACAGCCATTAAAGGTCATGGATAAGATAAAAGACACAAAATCTTGGAAGGAGATATCTAAATGAAGGAAGTGTTAAATTCAAGGGAAGAGACACTTCCTGTTGTCGTATTAGCTGATGATTTGTAACTGAAAGTTGCTAATGATTATAAATAGGTGTTCTCTTAGCTGAAAAGAACTAGCCGACTTTATTTGTAATAATTGAAATGAGAATAATTTATTTGATTGTTTTTGTAAAGAGAAGAGTAGTGAAGTAATTTGGGTGGATTAAGCTAGTGTGTTGGAGCTGAAAAAGCACCCTCTTGTAGCTTATGGCATGAGCTCCCTGTGGTAGGTTATAATGTTACTGATAATCTACTATAAGCTCCATAAGCTCTCTAAACGTTGATGATACATGAATGGGTAAAGATTGTAACAAAGTTAGAGTCATTCCTGTTTTCTTTTTGTAATACTTATAATTAAAAACTTTGAAACTTGGTGAATGATTCAGTGTTTTTTTGTATAAAGAAACCAATGTTGCTTGCAAAACAATCCCAAGATCCTTGTATGGTTATGGTTATTCCAAGCTAATAGCTTTTGTTTCACGCCCGTTTATTCCCTATTCCACCCTACTTCTGGGATGATCATATGGCTCCCAAAATCCTAAACAGATCTTTTTTTAAATCAAAATCTGTACTATTCCTGATAAGGCAATTAATAGAAAAAATAATGCTAAAAATAGGCATCATCAATCTCTTTGTCTTGCCATTTGAGCTTTTGCTATCTCAATCGAACAATTTGGCTTGCTGTATTTGGTTTGCTTGCCTCTAGTTACTTAAAGGTGGCTTTATGGAGATCATAGCTCCCCTCTACATTCTTATCTCGGGAGGATTTTCCTCTTGGTAATTCCTTATTATCTAGGTTTTTTTTTTATCTTTTTTTTAAATATAAATTGTCTGTTGGCATGTTCTCTTATTTTCTAGAATTTTCTTCTTAAGCCTGTTTTTTTTTTCCATTTGCTCATTAATCTCTTTGCAGTTTGTTTTATGTTCCAAAGCCTGTCTCTTCTAGTCCATTCCCTAATTCTTGTATCCATCATGATTCTTTCTCATGTGCAGCAAGTAGTGTTGTAACTGTCTTTATGGAATATGGATCTGGGCTTCTCTCTCTCTCAATTTTTTTCTCTTATTTTTTTTCATTAATTAACTATTCCTTACAGCTTGGAGAAAGGGGAAGCCTTCTCTGATCTTTTGGATGTTCTGTCTGATGCTATCACACTGTACCAAGTTCATCTCATGCTTGATGCTTTTCATGTTTTTTAATCATATCTTAGTCTGGTTGAGAGATCCATTGGGCGATTTGTTGATGACATGAAAGCTGAAAGACTGAAAGAAAAAGGTTTGCCAGTTGAAGGTATGGTTGTGGTTGCAGGTCGCACTGACAAGGGGGTCACAGCTCTCCACCAAGTTTGTTCGTTCTGTAGGTTGAATCATCAAACTCTCCACATATTTTTGCATCAAATAGCTCTATCTAGGCTTCCCTCTAGTTGAACTTTTTGTCTAGCAATTATCCTGGCAAGCGCATTGTTTTGTTTTGCTTTCAGATGGTGTTTTCCTGAATTGCTTAGAGGAAACAGGGTAATACAATGCCAAAACTGATCTGCAAATAACGAAAATATGCTGGTAGTGTGTGGGACCGTCTGATATATGTATTAAATGGAAGTGAATAAGGCTAAGGTTGATCTGTATTCTGAAAAAATCTATCTTTTTAAGTGGATGATTTTTGTGTAGCATGCTAAATCCTTTTCGTGTTCATACCTTAGGTCTGAAATTCTTATCTTTTATCACTGCTTTTAACTTTTCTGAAACTCTGTGTTTATATCGTAGAGTGTTTTTTCGCTTATTAAAGATGATTTTAGGCCTTTGAACGTATCAGAAGTTCAATGGCCACACATTTTAATTTTGTAGTGTTTTTAAAACTCCTCAAGTTGGTATTGTCATTTTTTTTTCTAATTGTATAATTGATCGAGATGTTTATGCCAGCAGATATGATCTTTGTTTTTAGTATTGGTAAAGCAATATTATCTACTTTTGAAGCTCTTTTCCATAGAATAAAGTATCATTGGGTTGGTAATAAAAATAAAAACTAATTTGAATGTCTTTTTGTTTATGATAAATGCTTAAATTTGATATACAGCTGTTATAATGGATAGATACTTGGCGAAAGGATATCAAAGAACAAGAAATTGAAGATGCTGTCAACAATGAAGCACCTGGAAAGCTGAGAGTTGTTTCTGTCTCTCAGGTAATAGCCAACCCTCTTTCTTGATTTTGCCGTGTGAGCAGAGTTCTTGACGTATCTGATCTCTAGTTTCAAGAGAAAGAATTTATCATCCCCTCTTACATATGAGTTGTATGCAACTATTAATAGGTGTCTCGGACTTTTCATCCTAATTTCTGTGCCAAGTGGAGGCGATATTTATACATTTTCCCTTTGCTTGAAAAAGAGGAAGGGAGAAAGACACATCAAAATGAGGAAGAAAGAAAATATCATTTTTACGTAAAGAATCAGGTTGATAACATACATGAACAAGGTGAGCATTCTGCCGAAGACACCGCTGCAGAAGAAACTGTAAGGTCTGAGTCTGAACTGGTGGAATCAAGTTGCTTCTCTGTAACTAGAGTTGATCAACTTCTGAGGCACCTAGAAGAGAAGTTACTATCGTACAAGATGTTCGCTCGTGATACAAAAGCTTCACGAAACATGTAAGTCTTACCGCCTCTTTGAACTCTTTGAGCTGTAAGCTGATTAATTTACGTTTTAGTTGGAAGATCCTCGGCAGCTGGCTGTAGGCCAGATTTAAAATGTAAGACTTAGCCTTCTTCTAAGTGTGTACGATAATGTTATGATGGGTATAATATATAACAGATTGACAATTCAGGTTTGTTGGAGTAAAGAGAGTTGCCATATAACTGTTGATGGAATGTATAATAAGGAACTTTTCACCGAACAAACATCCTGGAATTGGGATCTCTGTATCTATGATCGCTGAAGTCATTCATTAGTATTTAAGTAATGTTAATGGAAACCACACATGCTTGTGTTCAGCAACATAGCTGACCTGAGTTCCTTTGGTCCTTAAGTTCTGTGGGTGGTGTAGCTACTGAGATCAATGCTGTTAATTATGTCTTTCCTAGAAGTTGGTTAGCTACTTGTGGTGTTAATACATTGGCTTGAACTATTGAAGAATACAAAACTTGGGAAGATAAAAACAAGTCTAATGTAGTATTATATTCTTGGACCCCGGATATTCATATTATTGAATTAGTGTTCTTTTTTTTTCTTACTCCTAATATGCCACAAATTACGAGTAGGTAAGTGTTGCATCTTGCTTGTTTTTTTTTATAGAACTAAGCTTTTACTTGCCATTTCCTTTGTGAATTAACTTCAATTTAGAATGCTCCTGAACATATAGTTTCGATTACCTTTGACAGAGGTCCTGCTACGGAGTGCTATATCCATCACGCACGTGCAGCTAAAGCTAGTATGCCTTGCCTGGTAAATGCTTCTCTATTTTTTTTCCCTTGATATTTATTGTAGTTGATGATATCAGAACTCAACATTTATTTGGAGTGAAACAAATATGGATATACTTGCTCATCATGGTGGTGTGTTGGTGCTTTTAATTCCATAAACAAAGAAAAAATGGTGTGGATGGGTATGAGCACGGGAAACCAGCAAGGGGCGTTTTACTTACTCTCAAAAGGGCAGGAAGGGACCACTACATTTGTGAGTGGAGGCTTAGTGAGTGTTTAGGGATTCTACTTGCTTATTGCTTTTAAGTTCTTGTGTGTGGGGACCTCCCCTTGTGTGTGTGAGAGCTGTTTAGCTATATAAGGAAAGGTAGAGAGATGGGGAGGACATCATGATAATTGACATCAGTTTGGCGACTTCTGTGGATTAGCAGGCTTAGCCAAATTTCTTGTTTTTGCTGGGCTTGCCCTGATTAGTGACCTCTTCTGTTGCCACTGTTCCATTGCTATTTTGTTAATCATGCTTCTATCAATATATACATGAGTGTGTTATATTTGTGTGACTCAACTGGTTTGATCATAGTGGTATTAGTGCCTTGATCTTGAAGGGTCATTACCCGTGTGAAGAGAATAGAAAAATATAAGAAAACAAGCAGTTAGCCATGAGAGGAGTCAATCATCAAGCTAAGTGTTTCGGTCAACAACTTGCAGCAAAATATGCTTGCTCTGGTCAAGATGATGGAGAGGAGGGACACACAACTGGAGGATGAGTTGGATGTCTCTGGTGGTGGGTTGTGGCCCCCAGGAAGCAACAGTGGTTATTGTGGCATCCGTGTTCACAAGCTGGAGATGCCAATCTTCTACTGACCCATGGGTGGCTATGTCGATCAGAACACTACTTTGCCATATGTTGAATCAGAGATGAGGATTGGTTCACTACGACAATGGTTTACATGGAATTGTAGGCACTCCACTAGTACACCTGGATGGAAGAGCGACCACATGGGCTTGCCAGAGTGGGATGGGATACGCGAGCCGCTAATACTCAATTTTTACCGGTGAAAGATGGAGTGGCTGGTGTCATTGGGTGATACTTGTATCAATTGGGAGCTCCTCTTATTCCATTTCAGGCAACATGGTAAATGGATTTATCTGAATTGGAACCCGAGTCTAAGCTGAATCTGAGGACCATGACTCGCCCTAGTGAGGAAAAGGGTGGAGGTTTTCTGGTCAACCTAGAGATTGGTAACAAGTGAAGTGGGTAAATGGGTCAATCCGAAGGGGGTGATCAGATTGTTAATTAGGTTTTACAATGAAGTGCTAGGAAACAACCAAATTTCTCTTGACTCACTTCCACAATTACTTGGTTCCTTTGAAGGATAAGGTGTCCCCACCCAAGAGGAAGCCTTACCCACGCTACCAAAGGGAGAGATTGAGCGCATAGTAGTCAAGGAGCTAATAGCGGCATGGATGATGAGACCTGACTACAACCTTTACTTTAGCCTAGTGTTGCTGGTGACTGGTGAAGAAGAAGAACAACAATCAAAGGTTCTACATCAATTATCCAGTGCACAACAAGGTGATCATCCCTTACATTCCTCATTCAAATACTAATGAGCTCTTGGATGTGCTTCACGGGGAAACTGTGTTCTCTAAGCTTGACCTTCTTGTAGGGTATCACCAGGTCAAGGTTTTGAGGATGACATTGCCAAGATGGCATTGCACACTCACCAAGGGTGATACAAATTCCTTGTTATGCCTTTTGCATTGCATAACACTCTAATGACCTTTTAAGCAATGATGAATGAGGTATTCAATCCTTCGCAGTTTGTGGTTTTATTTTTTGACAACTTATTGTGTACAATCGATGGCTTTTGCCCAACCTTATATATTGATCCATGTGAGAAGAAGATGGAAGAAGGAAAGAAAGAAGAAGACTCGGGCAGACATGGGGGGTCAAGAAAGACATGTGGCAACTCGGAATAGATGAGAGAATGTTTTTAGAGAGGGTGGAATGGAAGAAGATGGGGAAAGGATGAGGAAGACCCAGACAGACATGGGTGGTCAAGAAGGACATGTGGCTACTCGGAAGAGACGAGAGAATGCTTTTAGAGGGTGGAATGGAGAAGAAGTATTCGAGCAGTTTAATGTGTGATATTGTATTAAGTTTGTTTTTGGTCCTTTTGAGACTTTCATGATATCTATTTCATCTGCTTTCATTTTCTTGGTATTTTCACCACTCAACTTAAGAATTCCTCACCAGGTTTTGATAACCCTATTTTCCTCCCTTACTCCCACCCCATTGCATTTCCAAATTTTCGCTTCTTCATGTTTTTATTTCAGAACTCATACGCGCAATCGGGTTTCTAATACACGCAGTCAAAAATTTTAAAACTTTCCGTCACTGCCCTTGCTTACAAATTCAAATATATGGGACCTTCGACAAATTAAATGAGGCGCCAAGCCCCTGTGGCTTGGTCGGTAGTGAAGTGGTATCCTTGAACCAAAGGTCCTGGGTTCAAAACTCACCACTACCGTATTGCGAGAAAGGTTTATTCAAAATCTCAGTATCGCTCTTAAGCTGAACTTTCAGCCACCTATAAAAAAAGAAACTAAATGAGGCTTTTTTGTCTTACATCTCTCTAAAAGAGATATCGAAGGCCAAGTTTGGATGAATATGTAGATGAAAATCCGGATGAAAATTATGCTGATGAGGACATACGAGGGGCACATTCAGATGTATTTTTGACAGTTTAAAAAATATTGTTCCATTGCTTATTTGTGTGACTAGTCAATCGGTGGTCTCGCCAGAAGAGGTATTTTTAAGTATTTGTAAGTATATCTAAGTTAAATTAGGGTAAAAAAATAGGTCAGCATAAGAAAAAAACAGTCAAAAACGCAAAAAAACAGGATGACCCCCGCCTAGGAGCGGGTGGAGGACACCCGCATGTAGGGGTGCTTGCGGTGCATGAGGTGGTGATGAGCGCACAGGGGCGCATGCACGAGGTGGTGATGAGCGCACAGGGGCGCAGGCGTGGGTGCACAACGCCTACGTAGGGTGACGGGTGCTGGCGCGGGATGCGCTTGGGGCGTGACGGGCGCAGGAGGCACGACGTGGAGTGAGGTTGACTTGGCGTTGGCACCGGGTGAACCGGTCAATCCAGTCATCGTTTTTTCTTGTTCTTGACCAATTTTTGCCCAGTTTTGACTGTTTTCCCCGATTTTGCTTGATTTTGGATATTATTTGTAGTTTATCATGACTTTCGGCTATATACTGTAATTTTGATATTTTTTTGAACGAAGAGCAAAATGGTCATTATCAGACTGCACGTATCAGAAACCCCACTGCAAGTATTGACCCTCATTTCTTTCACATACATCGATTGCTTCACTCAACCTCATATTGATTCATATTTGTCGACCTTTATTGTTTTGGAATGAGGCTTTGATGTTCTTGTTGTATTGTTGTGTACAATCAATCCATAAAAGGAGCTCTTCTTTCATTTGGAGGGCATGCTACAACTTTTGTTTGAGCATTAGTTGGTTGTCATCTTAAAGAAGTGCCAATTTGGGGAATGAAACCTCTGAGTACTTGGGCCACATCGCTTCGTTCAAAGGCGTAATGGCCGACCCTAAGAAAATTTGCAGCATGTTTTAATGGCCAGTAACCAAAATGGAGCGAGAACTAACAGGTTCTTGGGGTTGACTGGTTACTACTGGTAAATTTCTGTAGGGGTACGGGTTCCTTGCTGCTTCACTCATGTTTTTCTTAGAAAATAAGGATTTGTTCAGAGTGATATTGCCATAAAGCTTTTTGTGGTATTTAAGGGGAGGATGACCTCAATACTAGTGTTAGTAATATCTAATTTCAACAAGACCTTTACTGTGGAGACGTACACATCAATGCGCAGAATTAAGGCTTCTCTTATGCAAGAGGGAGGCTAATCGCTTACCTAAGCCAAGCATTAGGTCCCCAGGCACAACTCATATCCACTTATGAGAAAGAACTCGTGGAGGTCGTATTCGCTGTCAACCAGTGGTGACATAACCTATTGGGGCACCACTTTATCATCTGCATGTATCAACAAAGCCAGAAGAATCTGTGGGAGCAAAGGCTACTAACTGAAGGGCAGCACAAATGGGCGCTCAAACTGATGGAGTATGCCGCCTGATGTAGAAGAGGTTATGACCTTTCTCAATTATGGAGTATGTCGGGTGGCAGCATCTTGAGCAACAAATTGAGTTGTATCTCTAGCTGGGAAAGATCAATTAGGATTTTGCGGTATCCTCTGGGAACATGTAGGTTGGAATCAATCCGTGGAAGACTACTACAAGGGCTGGTTAGTAATCCCTAACAACTCTGACCTAGACCTACAACTACTTCAGGAGTTCCAATATTCACTCACCGGAGGAAACCTTAGATTCTTGCGTACATACAAGCATATCTTCGCGTCATTCCTTTGGGTGGGGATGGATAAACAGATCAGGGATTATGTGGCGGCATGCCCCATCTGCCAACAAGTTAAGTATAGTGCGTTGGCTTCTGCAGGCCAGCTGCAACCTCTCGCTAAGCTGGAAGAAGTCTAGGAAGGCATTTCCTTGAACATTGAAACAAGTCTGCCCAAAATCCACGGAGTTATATGTTCATGGTAGTGGGGGATAGTCTGACCAAGTTTGCCTATTATATTCCTCTCCACCTATACACATCTAAAAAAAATGAGAATGGGGAAACTGGCTAGGGGCATTATCGTCTCACTTCTCGAAGGGTGAGGAGGGGGCCAAAACAATTGCGAATGATGAAGATAGTCAGTATAGGAATATGACTTGCATATTGCTTTTACATTCTTCCTGTGTGTGAGAGACCTCCCCTTGTGTGCGTGTGAGCTGTACGTTTATCGATATAAGGAAAGGTAGAGGGACTGGGGAGGGCATCACGATTATACATAGCCTCTTTTGTGGATTGGCAGACTTGGCCTAAGTTCCCCTTTTGGCAAGGCTTGCACTGATTAGCTATCCCTTTTGTAATGTTGCCCCTTCATGTTACTGTTCCATTGCTATTTTGGGGTAAACTGGCTTTGTCGTCGAAGGCCACTATCAATATATATCAAGTGTGTTATGTTTATGCAACTCAATTGGTTTCATCATATCCTGTATCTCGTTATCTCTCAAATGAAGTGTGAAAGGGTTATTGAGCTTTAATATCATTCTGGTACGTTCCAAGTTTGCTTTGTGTTACGTCACATCTTTTGGTATTCTGTTTTACACTCTTATATATTAATACTGGGATCTGTGGAGCATTAAATGAGTAAGCTGTTCTGATTATGAGTAGTCATTAAGTTTTCATAAAGCTGTGCATTAGTTAGAACGTTGTGATTAATTGGGTAGGCCCAGATAAATCTGGAGGTATCATGCAGAGTCCATGATGCTTATTGGAAAGAAAAGAACTGAACAAATACACCCGAAATGGTCATAGGACCAGGATCGTAGGGTCATAACAGCCCTGTTCTAACCTTCCTTCCCTCACTCGACCCTCAATAAGTTAAAAACAAGGAGTTTTTTTTTTATGTTTGTTAGTTTTATTGTCCTCTTTACTGCTAAGAGCAAAATTTAAAAGATTTGTTTCATCATGTCATCCAATATGCAGCTATGTGATTGTGGTATTTTGTTTTCTACTAGGGTGGTGCATCTACTATGAAAGTTATGTGCGTGGAATTGGTTGCCAACCGCTTCTTACGCAAGGTAAACCTGCTTGCTCATATTGTTAACACTGCAACCAATAGAATTTGAGATGATCTGGACCATTGTTTAACCAAAAGATGGAGCCTGTTAGTAAGCCCATTTCTGGTAGGGTAAATTGGAAATTATATAGCCGTAAAAAGCAGGACGTTAGCGGGGGTTAAAAAGGGAATGAAATGTACAGCTGGCTGCGGGTCTAGGAGAGTCGTTAGTGTGCCCATAGGCAATAGAATCCTTCTAGGGATTTCCAATTTTGTCTAGACTATAAATAGAATAAGAGAGCTCTTGAGTAGTCATGCCTTCCCTTACTATTTCATTGTCGGCTGTGTTGTGCGAAGAGAAATATAGTTCTATGAGAGGATGTTCGTGGGGCATTTCTAGTAAGGGAAATTGGAAAGTATATAGCCGTATAAAGCAGGACACTAGTGGGGGTTAAAAAGGGAATGAAATGTACAACTGCCTGGGGTCTAGGAGAGTCATTAGTGTGCCCACAGGCGATAGAATCCTTCTAGGGATTGCCAATTTTGTCTAGACTTTAAATAGAATAAGGACCTGAGTAGTCATGCCTTTCCTTACTATTTCATTGTAGGCTGTATTGTGAGAAGAGAAATATAGTTCTATGAGGCTAGGGGTTCCTCTTGCCCACAGGCGATAGAATCCTTCTAGGGATTGCCAATTTTGTCTAGACTTTAAATAGAATAAGGACCTGAGTAGTCATGCCTTTCCTTACTATTTCATTGTAGGCTGTATTGTGAGAAGAGAAATATAGTTCTATGAGGCTAGGGGTTCCTCTTGCCCTACCTCTCATTGTTTCTGTATGCTTTTATCTCTAACATTTGGTGCGGTGAGCGTGGATATGACGACCCGGATGGAAGGGAGGGTCGATGGATTAGAGAAGAGCGTAGAGCAATTGAGTAACCAGTTGGGAATTATCAAAATAGGTGAGGGGAGATTAGACAGGAGTTATGAACGCAGAGGGGACTGAAGTTGCATAGAGCGAATGCTGGCAAACCTGGCCACCGGGAGACGAGTTGGAAGTTAGGAAGAAGCGGATGGAAGTGCGATGAGCCAGCAAAATGATTACAGGAGGTTGACGCCGACTCCTCCACCGAACAGGCAGGCGTACATGGGAGACACCGACGACACCCAAGTCCCGGCTAAGAAAGTTGAGCTCCCAAGTTTCTACGGTGATGATCCATACTCTTGGATAGTTCGAGCGGAACACTATTTCTCCATCCGCCAAACACCAGGATCCATGAGAGTCCAGTGGGCACTGGTCTGTATGGATGGAGCTGCTTTGCATTGGAACAATTGGCTGCGAAATGAATGACCCCAGATAACTTGGGAGGAGCTTACATCGGAGCTGGTTCACTGGTACGGTGATGGATTAGCGGTTAACCCTTTTGAATTGCTTGCTACAGTCAAGTAGTGGGGAACCGTGACTGAATATGTTGATGAATTTTTGGCTCGTTTCGGGTTTTGTCCAGGGCAATGTCCTGCGCAAAGTCTGGGAAAAATTTTCAATGGATTGAATGAGGAAATTAGAGCTCAAATAAGGTCTTAGGATGTGACTGATTTGTAGCGGTGGAAATTGAGATGGAGATGGAAATTACGGGGACGAGGAAGAATGCTGATTCGGCGGTAGGCGGCTAGAGGTTTGGGATTGGAACCTGATTGGGTTTCGAATCTCTACCCCCTATCAAGTGGGGCAAAACAGCCCAAAGAGAGCAGTTCCAGGTGGGCCGGCAGCTTATCGAACCCAAAAGCCCAACGATCAGTTACCTTTAGGCTCGGGACCCAGCACCCAAATACGTCACACTCCCCCATTTTCTTACCCACGCCCATATCAGCCCCAAATTCACCCAGACCCCAACCCTAATTCCAATTTCAGCCCCAATCGTACCCCCACATCCCAATTGGACCGTCCACAACCCCATCCAACCTATCACACCACCACAAACAGACCAGCCCGCCCTTTCACAGCGCAATCCTATTCTGACCTCCGTGCTCATGGTCTCTGTTTTCGTTGTAAAGAACCATATTCACCAACACACCAGTGTAATCAGAAGGGACTGCACGCCTTTATCCTGGGAGAAGATGAAGATCCCCAAGGGGAACTCTCCCCGGTTTGCATTGAATTTGAACCTGAAGCGGACCACATCCCACCCGAAACACATCTTCAGGCAATGGACTTACCACTATTCTTGGCAGAGGGTATTGACCGACCTCAAACCTTGAAGTTGCGTGGGCGCTTGCAAAGGGTGGACGTCATTCTCCTGGTAGATAGTGGAGCTAGCCATAGTTTTATTGCTTTGAAATTGCCATGGACTCGAACAGAAACCTATGGGGTCCGCCTAGGAGATGGTGGTCGGACCTCCGTCAGCGGTATCAGCCAAGCGCTTGCGGTTGATGTGGGTGATGCTAAACTGCTGTTATATTGCTATCACTTTCCCTTGGGAGGAGTGGATATTATTTTGGGAGTTGCCTGGCTTGCGACACTGGGGGACATCGTCTCTAATTGGTTTGAGATGTATATAAAATTTACAATTGAACAGAAGGAATACTGCTTGAGAAGTGACCCCTCCCTCTACTGCCTTCCTGCTGGACCTCGTTCAATCCTGAATATGCTGGAGGGAGAGTTTGGTGCCATTCCGTGGGAGGTCTGTGCTGCGGTGCCGTTGGGGCAACCAGGCGATGGCCTGCTATCAGAACAATAGCAAGAGTTGCAGGCGCTGCTGTTGTAATTCTAGCAATTGTTCCGAACTCCATCGGGGTTACCCCCAGCTCGCCCAACAGATCACCAGATTCCACTACATCCGGGGACTGCTGCCGTCAACGTGAAACCTTATAGATACGGGCATAGACAGAAAGACGAGATGAGATCGAGAGGTTGGTAGCTAGAGCTGATCATAATGTGTCCGGCCCGGCAGCTTGGCCCGATCCGGCCCATAAAATAGCATAACAAGCCTGAGCCCGATTGGGCTTCTGGGCGGGTCTGGACATAAAATCAGACCCGAATAAAAAATTGGGCCGGGCCGCGGCACATTTGTAAGCCCGTGGGCAAGCCCAGCCCGATTTTATATTATTTATTATTATTTTTTAAAAATATAATATATACTATTTAATATTTTTTTTATAATATACACTAAAATTATATAAATATAAATAAATTAATATAGTATATAAATCTACATTAAATTATATTAATTAAAAATTTTTAATTAGTTTATATAAAATATAAAAAACCTGGTCGGGCGGGCCAGGCTTCGGCAAAGCCTGGAAAAAATGGGCCAGCCCGGCCCGAACATAGAAAAAAAACGGGCTTGGTTTTTGAAATAGGCCGACGGGCCTAAATTTTCTATGGCCGCCGAACCCGGCTGGACCGCCCAAATGATCACCTCTATTGGTAACAAGGGATAAGACCGAGCAACAGCCCATCTCAAGCTCGGTACTGCTAGTAAAAAAGGACGGAAGTTGGCGGTTTTGCGTTGACTACCGTGCTTTGAATAAGGTAACAGTGGCTGACAAATACCTAATACCCGTTATTCAAGAGTTGCTTGATGAACTGCATAGTACTCAATATTTCTCCAAGATCGACTTGCGTTCTGGTTATCACCAGATTCGGTTAGATCGAGCTGATGTTCACAAGACTGCCTTTCGGACACACACACTGGCCATTATGAACTTTTAGTCATGGCATTTGGACTCACAAATGCCCATCAACCTTCCAGTCTACTATGAACGATATTTTCCGGCCTTATTTGCGACGGTTTGTGTTGGTGTTTTTGATGATATACTGATTTATGGCAGATACTGGACTAACCATTGCAGCATCTTGTACTGTTTTCGGGTGCCTAGAATCTCATCACTTGATGGCCAACCCTAAGAAATGCTGCTGGGCGCAACGTGAAGTTGAATATCTGGGGCATATTGTGTCGCAAAAGCAGTTGTTGTGGACCCTAACAAGGTTGCTAGCATCCTTGACTGGTCTACCCTGAATTCTGTTAAGGCAGTTCGTGCATTCCTGGGATTGACTGGGTATTACTGGCGGTTTATCCGTGGGTATGGTCTCATAGCAAGGCCACTTACGGCCTTACCGAGAAAGGAGGCAGCCGTCAAGTTCGAGTGGACAGCAGAAGCGCAGTTAGCTTTTGAAGCCCTCCTCAGGGCAGTGACTACAGCCCCAGTCTTAGCTCTGCCAAATTTCTTTAAAGAATTTATCCTGGAGTGTGAGACTTCGGGGGAGGGAGTCGGTGCCGTGTTGATGCAGGAAGAATGACCAATAGCTTATTGAGCAGAACGTTGTCTCCTCGAAATGCATCCAAGTCCACTTACGTGAAAGAGATGATGGCAGTAGCACTTGCCATTTTGCATTTGAGGCCTTATTTCCTGGGCAGACAGTTCCGCGTTTGCATGGACCACAACAGCCTGAAACATCTTCTATAGCAGCACATTACACACCAGCACAGCAGCATTGGCTGGCCAAAATAATGGGGTTCAGCTGCTGTGTTGGAATATAAACCCGGGGCAGCCAATCGAGCTGCTGATGCCTTGTCTTGCTGGGGTGGCAACAGTGAGTTAATGGCAATTCCCATCCCTTTTTGGAGGAATGCAACCAAACTACAAGCTGCGGTGGAGTGCGACCCAGAATATTAGCAGCTCTGGGTGAAATTTAGAGGAGGATCCTCACTCCCACCCACCCTTTCAATTGCTCCATGGCCGCATCTTTCACAAAGGACGGGTGTTCTTGCCCGCCCACTCCCCTTGGATTCCAAACTAATAACTGAGTTTCATTCCACACCCTCGGGGGGACATGCGGGTGCTTACAAAACTTACCGCCGTCTGTCCAACAGCTTCTTTTGGGCTAAAATGATGAAGACTCTGCAAGCATTTGTGGCTAATTGTATGATTTGCCACCAGGCAAATATGAGACCTTGTCACCCGCTGGCTTGCTGCAGCCATTTTCGATTCCAGAAGCAGTGTGGTCTGATATTTCAATGGATTTCAACACGGGTCTCCCCCATTCTGGTGGGTTTGACTGCATCTTTGTGGTGGTTGACCGTCTCAGCAAATATGGCCATTTTATGGGACTTTGTCATCCCTTTACTGCTCGAACGGTGGCATGGCATACCCCAATCAGTTGTGAGCGATAGAGACCCTTTGTTCCTAAACGGGTTCTAGAAGGAATTCTTTCACGCCCAGGGGACGACTGCGCATGAGCAGCGCTTACCATCCCCAAACAGATGGACAAACAGAAGTTTTTAAATCGCTGCTTGGAGACTTATCTTCGCTGCTTTGTGGCTGTCGATGGTAGACCTCCGGCTACTATACTACAGTTTATGCCCGGGGAATTCAAGGTGGTGGCAGTGGCTGAGGCATACTATGACCGGGCTGAGGCACTGTGCCAGCTGAAGTTCCATCTAGATCGAGCCCAGCAAAGGATGGTGAAAACGGCTAACAAACATCACAGAGATGTGGAGGTTAGTCCAGGTGCCTTGTGTTAGTTAACTGCGGCCCCAACGGCAGTCGTCGGTCTCCAAATGCATCTGCCAAAAGCTGTCCCCAAGATTCTTTGGCCCATTTCAGGTGCAGCGCATTGGTGCAGTAGCTTACCGCATCAACCTGCCACCTTCTTCTCGAGTTCATCCAGTGTTCCATGTATCCCAGCTGAAATTGGCCACCAGAGACCACACTGCTACGCTAGAACTTCTGTCGGATCTCTCTGTGGATGCACCAGAGTTTATTCCTGAATCAATCCTAGCAGTGAGGCCCAGAGTTGGGGCGGAAGAACCCTGTCACCAGCTATTGATTCAATGACTAGGCAAACCACCTGAAGAGGCCACTTGGATTAGCTGTGCAGAATTCAGAGGCCAATTTCCGTTTTCCGGCCTTGTGGAAAGGCCTGTCCTGAAGAGGGCGGGGATGTTAGTAGGTCCATTTCTGGTAGGGGAAATTGGAAAGTATATAGCCGTAAAAAGCAGGATGTTAGCGGGGTTAAAAGGGAATGAAATATACAGCTGGCTGGGGGTCTAGGAGAGTCGTTAGTGTGCCCACATGCGATAGAATCCTTCTAGGGATTGCCAATTTTGTCTAGACTATAAATAGATATAGAGACCTGAGTAGTCATGCCTTTCCTTACTATTTCATTGTCGGTTGTATTGTGAGAAGAGAAATATAGCTCTATATGGTTAGGGGTTCCTATTGCCCTACCTCTCATCGTTTCTGTGTGCTCTGATCTCTAACACAGCCCGAATTGGATATGATTTGTCTGTCAACTGTTGTAAACTTAGTGAATTGACACTGTAGCTAGTTAACTGCACGTGTAGATTAGGCTTTTTTCCCAATTCTTGAGCATATAACAAGCTCCTTGATGATCATATAAACTCTACGATACTGCTGTGTGTTGTATGCTTGCACACTTGAGGAAAAGCAATTTTTCCATACACATAAGTTAGCTCTCACATTGAATGGGAACCTTCTTTTTATGCCTTTTGTTCTTGTATAATTTGGTAAAGTTGAAGGGGGATGGAAGGCTTGTCATTCCAAAGCATAACAATAAAAGGAGGCAACTCGACCCTGACCTTGAACCCTTGACTTGGCACCCCAAAATGCCCTATAATTTGCACATGCAGGAGGTGTCAGAATAGGGTTTTGAGGTTAGGTTGAGCTTAACCAAACCTGTTTCCAAACTCGCTACGGGTTGTATTTCTTTCCATCCGAATCTGGAACGGGTAAATCTGAACCTACCTATTTGTTGAAGATTTTTATTTCTAGTTTTAGTTTTTTGGTCTATGAACAATGACACATGTATCCCTATTTATGTGGAAAATTAGTATTCATTACCATTACTTATTCTACTTTCTATTATTCTATACTCCCTCTATCCCAACTTGACCGCTTGTTAACTCTTTGGGTATGTTGTTGACTTCAATATTTAACTATAATAATATATTTTATAAATCTAAGTTTGCAATTGATTCCTTACTTGATAAACCATGTATTGCAAAACATAGTTTTATAAAATTAATTTATCTTATATGTTAAATATTAAATTAAAACGTGTAAAAAAAGCAAACATGACACTCATGTGGAATGCAGGGATATTATTAATAATTGCTTTTGCATGTAGAGGGTAGGGATAACTGTGAAAGTAGTGTATGAAAGAGCTAAAATGACCTATATTTTTTAACAACATATTAATGATAAAACGATTTATATTTTAGAACGAAGATAGTGTTAAGCTTAGTCATATATTAATCACTAATTATCATGTTTAATTTATTACCTAACTATACTTCTTTTTTTTCTTCTCTTTTTTAGTTTCAATGTTTAGATATTATGTGTTGGAGGGTTTAACCTGAAGTGGGATTCATTGACTCAACCCAAAAACCATTTTAGATAAATCTCAACATGAACCCTGTATTGTATGGGTTGGTTTAGGTCTAGTTTCAGGTTTGGTTAAGATTAACATCTGTAGCCACACCACTACCTGGTAGGTGGTCATTTTCCTTTGTGCCTCTCTTTACTATCTAGATTTCCTTGCTTTGAAAGCCACTCCGCCCATTCACCATTGTATGGTTCTCCACGCCCCTTCTCTAAATTTTGTTGTGTGAATAAACTTTATTTGGAGTTATTTTGTATGTGATACTTTCTATTTTCCTTTTTTTGTAATACTAGTATATAATCTAAGCTTTCGTGTTTGAAGTGTCTAAGCAATATATTTTTGAGCAGATGGTGCGGTGCTCGTTGCAACGGCCATAAGAGAAGCTGCTGCAGGTGCTGAAGATGATATACTACTCAAGCTTATGGATGCAACCTGCCGCCGTGCCACTGCCCCACCTGCACCTCCAGACGGCCTCTGCCTTTTTGATGTTGGGTATGAAGATTTTGATCGGCGCAAATGCTTCATTGCTAGTGTTGCATAGGACAAGTTGCTTCATGTGAACTAGGGAGTGCCGTTTTGAGTTAACCCCATAGGAATTGCTTTTTGTGCTAATTATGTACTATGCATTTGGTCTCTGTTTATGTCACTAGGCTCACAATATATTAAGTTTGGAAAATTTACACAGCCCACCATGTTCTTGTTTCTTTTCTTTGAAATCCGTAGGTCCGTCCTACTATTTTGTTATCTTTTGGTGGCGTCAGGAAATGCTCTTCTTAACGTTTATCATCTTCATCATTATTTCATGTGGACGCCCTCCTTGCCAGTTGTAGATTGGTCTTGGGGGATTAGGTATAGTATCTCTATGGCTTTAGTACGTCGAAGGTAATGGTGTTCTAGTTTTCTTGGACAGTGGGATCTTGGGAAAGAGGGGTTTCTTAGTGATTAATAAGGTTTCAGTTAGTGGATTAGTGGAGGTCGGTGAGAAGCTTGTTTGTTACCTATTCTTTTGTAGCTTCTTTATTTTATTTCTGCGGTTCCTGTTAGTGCTTTAGCTAGCTTTTCTTGACTTTGTTAACCTGATTCCTTTAGTCTTTTGGCACCATGATTATTTACATGAATGTCTATACGTCTTTGGTTACTCCTTTTCTAGTTTTAGGATAAGTCAGTGTTCCTATCTAGTTTGGTCAGTAGTGGGGTGCTTCGCATCTTCTTCAGTAAGATGAGTGTAGTGGTCAGCCCAGCAACTCGTTGTATTGTTTTTCATAACCATGTTGTATCTATGATTATTACTTTTTTTTGTTCTTAATAAATGATTTTTGTGCTCTTAACAATATATATATATATGATGTTTTTGCTTTTTTATCCTTTACTTTCTACTCTATCTTTTCCTTCACAATTATCATTTTCAATTTACTCCAATTTTTGTGTCAATTTTTTTCTCTAAACCATCATTTGTTAGAATAGGAGGTATACATGTAGTATTTATTTTTCTTTGTTTGGTTGAATCCCATATTTATGGCATTATCATAGAAATTTTTGGTACCCATTATGATGATAGTGAAAAGGTTTGTAACAGTGGATTTGTTTTCTTTTATGGAGATTTTGTTTAATTCATGATATATCACTGTATGTAAAGTTATAGAGGATAACACCGAACCTAAAGGTTTTGGATTCAAAACCTACCCCATTTATAAAAAAATATAGGATGACATCGAGTTTTACTTATTTTACCAGATAACACTATATCTTCATATTTCGTTAACTACTCTGTTAATATCGCTAGAAAAAAGATTGAAATAGCCCTATTATAGTAAAACAAAGGTGGTATTTTATGGAATTTATCAGTATGACTAATCAATGGTAGGCTGTTAATTAATAACAGAGGTAGTTTAGTCATTTTCCTGAAATATTAACGGGATATTTAATGGAATATGTGACAGAGTGTTATCCGGTGAAATAAGTAAAAATTTAGTGTTATCCTATGTAATTATGAAATCATAGTAGTATATCATGAATTAAACAAACTCAGTGGTATTTAGTGAAAATTCCCTTTTTGTTTTATAAATGGTGTTGCAAAGACAGCTAAATGATGTACAACATTATCTTGTGAAAGACTAGTACAGAAACGAGAACGTAAAACAGGAAATAAACATGTTCATAGTATAGTACAACGAAGCTGATTAACAAAAAATGACAACTAGCACAATACTACTCAGCTAAAAACGAGAGAAGAAATTCAAGTTCTTTAAAGTTAGCCTGCTCCAGTATTGGGAAGGAAACTTTAGCATTTGGTGTTCCACTCCATAGCCTACTGTTTTTCCTGACACTGCCACTTTGTCCTAGTTGATTTCCAACCCCAACTTCGGCTGCACTCCCCACCAATCACCAATAGCATTCCACACAATTCTGGTCTTGCCACACTTGAGAAACAAGTGGTTTACTGTCTCCACTCTTCGCAAGCACAATGGGCAATACATTTCAGCCAAAGTCACCACATTATACCGGAATAATCTATCACGAGTTGCCAGCTTATGGTCCCGTTCGACGCCGGACTTATGAATTCACAAGCTAGTTTTATGTACTTTTAAATAGCTTTATACATAAAGCTACTGTCACATGTATGTGTTTGATTTGTTAACTTATTTATTAGGTCCCACTCTTATACACTTGTCAACCTCTGATTAGTTAACTAGACTGATAAGAATTAACTAAAGCTAGCTCTATACAAAAGCAACTATTGCTGCGTTTGCATCGAACATTGCAGACAAAACCATACAATAATCTCAATACGTGGAGCAACATATTTCTCCCAACAAAATCGGTGCCAACTTGGCAATTCGTGGCCTCCTCAAGCTAGCCTTGGATCAACAACTTGATTCAGGACATTCAGCAGATGAGAGACCTCATCTGCTTCATATTGGAAGGTTCACGTCGCCACCCAAGGTTTCAAACCTAAAATTCCCCATTCCAATTCCCATAATATGCTACTTTTTGTTTTCATGTTGCTGACTGAATACAAACGGGGGAATCAATCTTTGAACCTGATGTTATTCACCCAAGGATCCAATCAGAAGCGGATTAATTCACCATCTCCTAATTCCCACTTAATATTATCGACCAAGACTGGTGCCGATTTAGGGTGCCACTCACTTATGGTAACAATTATGTTCCCGATGCTCTTCTTCCTTCTGTTTTTATCAGCATGATCGCATACGGGAAGTATGACATCGATTCTATAAACCAAATCTATCACCCTCATCCAGAGTTTTTTTTCTCAAGATTGATTATTCCACCACCACTTGAACAACAAGGCTACACTTTTTTGCTTCGATTACCGCTATGCCAAGACCACCCATCTCTTCGTGTTGTTAAGTTACTCCATCTCACCAGTGCTATTCCTTAATACGACCCCATAAGAATTTACACTGTAGACTCTACAGCTTCTAAATGACCTTGGGCATTCAAAAAAAGATCAAAAAGTAAATAAGAATAGATCCTGGACCGCCCTTATGAGCACGAGTCTTCCAACCTTCGACAAACTTGATCTCTTCCAATTAGCCACTATATTTTCAATCTCTTTAATCACCGGCATCCACGTGTTATAATTGCGCGGATTAGCACCAAGGAGGAAACTCAAATATGAGGTTGGAAGAGGCAAAAGGTTAGAGTCAATAACTCCAGCTGCCATGACCATCTCATCATCATCAAGATTGTTAGGAAAAATCGCTAACTTTCCCTATTTTACTTCCAGACCCAACATATCAGCAAACAAGCCAATGATCAATTTAATTTTCTCAAGCTCTTTAGGAGTTGGGTAGCTGAATATTATGGTGTCATCGGCGAATTGCAAGTGAGACATACAAAACTGATTTGCTCCAACCAAGGTTGTGAAAAACAGTACGAGGTAATAATACAAACCCCACAAGATACGAGATACATATACGAATGAGAAGGGTGTAATGATACAGAGGAGACATTTATAATATAAACAATAAGTAAGAAATTAATGTTCATTTAAATATGTCCCATAAAATAGAAAAATAATATGTTTACAATTAATAGATTTGTTTATGCACTATGTAATAATCTATAACCCTGTCTCATCTAAATCTAACAAAAAATCATTTGTATAGAGTGACTCAACCTTAGAATCCCAATTAGGAGTAATAGTCAAATCATTTAGATACTCTTCATCAATGGGTTGAGTGTCGTGTTTCCTTTTTTGCCTGCTCCCACTTGCTCTAGTCACACTATCATGAGTAGAATTTTCATTGCTATCCATTTCCTCTGTCAACTCATCATCAGAAAGCATTTCTGGACGAACCAAGCAATCTTCATCATCTTTAGTCTTCTTGAGACGTTTCTGAAGTAGTATTTTGTTGTATGCCACGTACACCAAATCATTCAAGTGTTCTGATGTCAGTCTATTGTGTCTCTTTGTGTGAATCTACATAAAAGTTATTCGGTCAGTATAAATGGAATATATCAAATTCAAGATAATCTTGTAAGATCTTAATATTCTTACCCAGTTAAATGTACTCCATTTTCCTTCACATACAAAAGAAGAGCAAGTAAGACTTAGAACCTTCACAACAAATGATTTTAGTTCCTTAGTTTCATCTCCCCATGTAATCCACCAATCAGCTACAATAGAAATATCAAAATAAAGATGAAGTATATTAAACAATGAATGTATTAGAAAGTGAAAATATATGATCACTTACAACGGGTTAATTGATGAACAACTTCTTGAGCTAGCTTGAGCCCAAATAATCCCTCTTTATTTATGAAGCTCAATTGTTGCTTCATTGCTTGAGATCGTTCATCAACATTTAAGATTATTTTTGTCATGCAATTAACTAACCCCTTCTTGATTTATGGATGAGTAGATTTAGTTGTTGCACATTGGAATTAAAGATTCAAAAAATATGCAGCTGCATGCAAATCTTGATATAGTTGGAATTCCTATCGATGATCAATAATCCTCCATATCTTGCATAGGAACTATAATCATCCTTAAGGTATGAAGCTATCTCATCCTTAGCTTCATCAATCGATTCGTATAGAAACCACATCCCAGGACTTTTTCTGAATCTGCAAGTCGTAACACCTTAACAAGAGGTGTTGTTTTCAAAGCATACGTTACATTCTGCCAAAATAGTTCATCCCTTCAGACAATCTTCTTCATCTCAAGACCATCAGCCTTTTTGGCTAGCGTGTATCTTGTCCACTCAGGTGATGTGAAAATTTGCTCCAATTGTTCACATAGATCCAACAAGCGCTGAAGTGTTAAAAATCCAGTTGCAAATCGTGTTGTCGCATGACGGACCACATCCTTCTTTGCATGTTTTCATATCAAGGCTAATACCCATGAATGGTTATAAATGAATGATATCACCTATTAATATCAACAAGCTAAAATAATTAGAACGATCTTATAACCTAAGTATCATAAAAAAACATAGAAAATAATTAATCATTACCGTCTTAGCCTTTGTCAACACAGCTTTATGTTAAGGTAACTTTCCAATGTCTTCTAAAATTAGATCCTTGCAATAAGCAACATTAGAAGTCCACCACAAGCTCTTTCTCTTCTCCATCAATAGTTGTCCAGCTTTCTTGTAATTTGAAGCATTATCAGTCATAACATGAACAACCAAATCTTCACCCAATTCTTCCACAACATCATCAAGCAAGTTGAAAATCAAATTGGCATCTTTAACCACATCACTAGCATCAATTGAACGCAAAACACATTCCCATATGGATTGTTCACAATAAAGTTAATCAATTGTTGCCCTCTCGTATCTTTCCATCCATCAGATAAAATGAAGACACCTGTTTTTGCCCACGTTTTCCTTATCTCATCTACATACTTGGCAACTTCTTGTACTTCATATTGTAAAAGAGTAGTGCTATGTTCATGTCTGCTCGGTGACTTATATTCAATGCCATAATTTCCAATAGCACACATCATGCGGCTTTACTAGTCACTTTCTGCAACACTAAAAGGAGTTGCATTGCTGAAGAAAAATCTAGCAACTTCGTGGTCAACAATGTTACGTTGATCTTTAATTGACATGCCAATATTTTCCCTTGTTGTTTCTCTCACCCATCATCTGAAAATCATCATCACCTCTAGGATGTGTAGCTACAAACATATCCATTGGACCTCTTTTTTCCCTTACATTTTCCAACACACTTCCTCCACCCAATGAATCCACAAATGTGTCACTTAAGGCTGCGCAACGATCAATTTTTTCCTCCTTAAGCAGTTGATTGAGTTTCTTTACCTTTTTAGTTTTTTGAAGAATTTCTCATATTTCTTGTTTCACGGAGGGTGGCACTTTATCACATGGTGCGATATCTCCTTATAACCCAGCCAAATGTAATTTTAATCTTGAAACACCACCTCTATATTTGTTCTCACAATAACAATATTAAACCAATATTTTACCATCTTCTTCGAGTTCATCAACATGACTCCAAGCGATATCTCTTTTTTACTCATTTTGTGCAATTATTAAAAACTGTAAAACAATTTATACAATTATATAAATTAGATTCGAACATCTATATGACTATTCAAATTTTAAAAAATTCAAATAAAACAAATTTATACCTAAAATTGATACAAATTGAAATGATAACTAAAACTCGTATCATCCATTAACTTCCAATCATAGCATGTTCTTTCGACATTATACATCCACAAATGCAAAACCATGCAATTATAATAAAAATTTTAAACTAATTATAGTACACCAGCATGCATAAAGTAAACTTTAATCACTAACTTGATCAATCATAAGAATCAATTCATATATATAATACTGTAGCACTAAGTATATATACATACAATACATACAACACTGTAGGAGCATCGTTTGTGAAGAAAAAAACAACCTAACTTATGCTTTGTTTTTGTCAAGGACCAGTACCTCAATGGATTGTTTTACAGAAGAAACACCAGTAACCACTTATATGATCAACCCATACGAACCAATATATAGTACTGTGGAATCTAAATATATAATCACCACAAAGATGAGTTGTTTTTGCGGAAGAAATAGAAGTTATGTGAAAACACTAGTGCTTCATTTCAAGAAGAAAGCACAGTGCGCCTGCACCTTAATATATCTATGAAAATAATGAATTGTGGAATCTTTCAGGTCAGCGAGGGCAACTTGCGGAAATAGAGATAGGATAAATTATTTATATGTAGATATGATTAAGAGAGGAGAGGAGATTAGGGTTAAAAACCATCTGCGTTTCATATTCTATTTAAGCGGACAACATGTCCCATTTTTTCAATATATATTGTTACTGGAATGAAAGCAAATAAACAGACATATTGCACTATGATACGACTTCAATACAAAGGCAGATATAGTTTGCCCGAATCAACACCTTTGAAGATAGGGACGGCGGTGCGACCGCTTTAAACGTCGTACCATTCAATCTTTTTTTGTATCAATGGCTCCAACTAAGAACCCCTTCGATCACCCACTTCTGTTGTTATTTCAAGTAACCACTTCAGAGCTTCATCCACCATAACAAATAGCAATGACGAGAGAGGATCACCTTGACGCAAACCTCGGTGTGGTTTGAACGTTTTAGATGGTACCCCGTTTACCACTACTGAAATTCTAGACGTAGGGATTCACTGAAAACCCACCTCCTCAAAATCTACGGGAACCCGAAAATTGATAGCACTCTATCCACAAAACTCCATGAAACACAATCGTACACTTTTCGAAAGTCAATCTTAAGAATCACAGTTTTGATGCGCTTGGACTTAAGCCATCTAATAGTCTCGTTTGCCAAAATGGGCCCTTCAAAGATGTGCTGCCCTTTGATAAAAGTAGATTGGGTTTCTAAAACCAGTTTCCCCATTACACCACTTAACCTCTGTGCCATCAATTTTGCAATGATTTTCAATAACAGTTTTGATGCGCTCGGCATTGGTCGTTGTTGGTTGTGTCCATGAAGCACTCGAGAGTCTTTCAGTTTGACTCACTTGGTGAGAGGGCCAAGAAGCCACAGATAGCATCAGCTCTAATGAAGTGAGCTATTTAAATTATGCAATAATTGTCATAACTTAATAAATTGTTTCATTATTTTTGATTAATTTGTGTATTACATCCAAACGGTTTATTTTGTATAGTGCTTTGAAAGTTGCACTTTTTTCAACACAAAGGTTAAGCAAGTGAAGAGCATCCCGTGGACTCTGGCGAAGGTAGTTTTACTTATTTTGTGTAAATAGTTAACATGTTAATAGTAGACCTGCAAGTATGACTGATAACGTCCATATGTGAATGTATAGTGTCCAGTTTAGCCTGGTGGATCAGAATGTGGTTACTATGTTATGAGGTTTATGCATGACTTAGTAGCATCATCCATGATTTTGCTAGAAAACTCATTGGACAAGGTATAAGACTATCTTTGAAAGTCTTAGTTTATATGTAGTTTTATCCTTTGTCATACTTTGTATAGTTTCTCATTAGTATTCATTTTTGTTTGTTCAAGGCTTTCGAACAACTTGAGGGTTGTGGACATTATGAAGAGAAGCACATATATGAGATTCTCGAGGATTGGTCAAAAATCATCACCACCAACATACTTAGTTGAATAGTATTAATTTAGTTTGCATTGAACGTAGTTGTGTCATAGATGTATTAAATTAGATTGAAATGTAGTGAATTGTATTGTAATGGAGTGTGGTGAATTGTGGTGTGGTGAAGTGTACTGAACATCTAATCCTTATTTGTGTTATGAATTTTCTTTCTTTCTTGCATATATTGATGCATGCCTATGATAGTGGTCGCTTTATGGGTTTACGGTATGTTACTGAGGCGCCCACTGTGGTGGCAGCATTATATAATGTGTTTACAGGTTTGCTTGGTTATGTGGTGTATTTGGGTGCATTTACAAGCTAGAATGGAAAAAACAAAGCAAAAATAGTAGCTATTTCGGCGGTTCCTAATAAAGAACCGCTGAAATAGGTTGCTAGGTCAAACCAATTATGTCAAATTCCTTATTTCGGCAGAGATATATTTTGGCGGTTGCTAATAAAGAACCACCGAAATAGGTTGCCAGGTCAACGTAATCCGGTCAAAAACTTTATTTTGACGGAGGTTTATTTCACCGGTTATTTATTAGCAACCACCGTAATATATAGGTCTTTTACCCTATTTCAGCGGTGCTCCTTTCGGCGGTTTACAACCGCCGAATATAGCTTTTAGAACCGCTGAAATAGATGGTTTTTCTACTAGTGAGAGGCATGGGCCATGAAAAACTGAAATAAGCATTAGTGAAGCGCTAGACAAAGTTCATCCAAGTTAAGGTAAGAAAATGTCCTTAAACTCTTATATTTCTTCATTAAACTTACCAAGAACATAACTCATGCATTTCCTCCTTCCATGTATGAAAATATGAGGTGTTGGAGATCAAAAATCTATACCAAAGATGTGGGGAAAGATCTAGACAAGGTTCAACAATACAAAGGTAAAAATGTGCACTAACTTCCATCTTTTCCTTTGATATTTACATGGCCGAATCCTACACTTATTTACACTCTTTTTATTTATCTTTTCACGTACAAAACAAAGCTCCATTTATCTCCTTGGGTTGGCCGATAGTGCAAGCAAAATGACCCTCCGAAGGTGATCCAAGGGTAAGTCTTAAACAAAGTTTTTTAGCACTTAAACTAATTTCTACCCATATATCTATAATAGATCTGATTCTTAGTTATTTTTCCTTAGAGTAACCAATGGTTGGTGAAGGAAAACCACCTAGTGCTTCAAAGGTAATTATTTTTACCTTAATGCATATTTTTGGTGTTTTAAAGTTATCTTTGGTGGGGAACTTAATATGGCCAAACAATTACTGTTGAAAATGGTCCATTATGACCTAGGAATTAAAATAAGATCAGATTATAACATTCGGTTATTGGAGAAATGATTTAATAAGTCTAAAGTAACTTTTATAAAGTTTAAGGGGTTAAAATGTAAAAAGATGAAAATATGAGGGCATGAGTGTATTAGGCCGAAATTTAATGGGTATTTGGTGACATTTTGAGTACATTTAAAGTTTAATTTATGGTTGTTAGGTTGGCCAAATATTTAGGCCTTATTTATGAGCTTTAATGCCCATTCTGTGCTTTTAAGTTTTTTTGGGTGTGAGCTGGTTATGTCCGAACTTAAACTGTTAAAAATGATATATTATGAGCTATTAATCTGTATAAAACCATACTATAACATTTGATGAGTTAAATGACTTAGATGTACAAAGGATTTAGTAAAAAGGGCTTAAATGCAATTTTTGGAAACTTTGGGGTAAAAACTTTAGATGGCCGAGAGTATACAGTGTGATATGGTCAATAATGACCTAAATATGTGTATAATTTTGTGTTACAACTTTTGTTTAAGTTAAGTTAAGGTTTAATTATTAAAATGACAAGTTTATAAGGTTTTGGGTCTAAAATGCAATTTCTGAAAAATATTGGGGTATAATCTGTCAAAGCCGAGAACCTACAGTAGTTTATAGGTATTTTAATGTATTTTAATCTTATGGTACAATTTATATAATAGCCAATTGTATATTATAAGGTATTGTAACATAACATGCTATAAGAGCATAGTTTATGAAATATAATGCTATGTCCAAAATTTATGGGTCATTTGGTGAATTAAATCATTTTTAGGACTTAGGAAAAATACCTAAGTGGTTAGAAGGTGTATGATAAATTTAAGTACAAGAAACTACCTTAGAATGGATTATAGAGTCTATATAATTATTTAATACTTTAAACTATAAAGAGGTGGTGAGCAAATAAATAAAATTTAGAGTGTTAGAATGGTATATGGCCGAAAGTTGGACCTTGTGTTGGAGTTTAGATGAAAAATATAAGTTTTTTGTAAAGTTAAGGGCCTAAATGGAAATTCTAGGAAAAATCTGGGGTAAATTTGTAAATCATGAAAAGCTATGGTCAAGGCAGTATATTGGAGCTCAACCTTGACTATATTAGGGGTGTTGACCAAATTTGGTGAGAGAATAATTAAAATAGGAACTTTAAAGGAGTTTAGGAATTAATTGTGGAAAACTTATATGGGTCACTTTGTAATTACTGAAAATTTGGGGGTGAAAATGAGTTAAAACAGTTTAGGGGCTGTTAGGAAATATTCTAGAATTTTTGGGGTTGGATTTGGAGTTTTATTAATGAAATTGTATAATATATAGTTTAAGGATGATATTGTAAGGTTTGTAAAATAATGTGGGTCATATTGTAAATAAAGAAAAGTTAGAGATGAAGGGGATAAAAACTATAACAGTAGTGGGTCTATTCGATTCTATAAAATATGGTTGAAAACCATAGGTTAAAATTAAATTAGAGTAGGAATATTATAACATATGATATAAGGAGTATAATTGTAACATTATAAAATTTAGTGTGAAAGAATTGTGAATCATGGTAACATAAGGGCTGTTACGAGAATATACTAAAGTGAGGATGAATTTTAATGGTTGGAGATGATATAAGTGTTACATTAATTATAAAGTATTAACATTCATTAAGGTGGAGATGAACATAAGATAATGAATTATATAAATCACATAAAATGTGAATATTTTGGGAAATAGAAATTATAAGACTAGGTGAGGAACTAAATAAAAGTTGGGAGTTTAAAGAATAATGTATTATATAACATTAAGAGTATAGCCTTAATGTCTAATTGTGAAGAAACACAAATAAGAGAATTAAGTGTTTCACATGAAATGATGAGGAATATCATTTATAAAATGAATGTTATAATTCATATAGACTTATATGAATGTATGGAGTGTGGAGAATTGTATAATATGATGTGGTAATCATATAACGAGAGGTAAAGTATAACATAAAGTGGAGGATTTAATTATACAACATTAGTCTTAATAACTAGTGTCTTAATGAATTGAACAAACAAATGAATTATATAATTCAAGGATTATAATATGAATTATATAGACTTATTGACTTGGATACCTTGACCAAGTCAACCTAAATTGACCAAGTCAACTTCATTGACCAAAGAAGGTCGAGTTGACCAACTCATAACCTAAATGAGAGTTTAAAGTTTAATAAAACTATAAGGTCAATTAAACACATAGTAATAAACTATATTGTTATATAGATATGTGTGTGCATAGATACAAGAGTAAAACCTATGATTAAATGGGATATTACATGGATTAAAATCATAAGTAGTAAACAAATACTACATGATACATATAACATAAGTAAAGTATGGTTTAAACTAATCCGAAATACATTTGAAAACCCGAGTAACAACGACAAACCAACTGAGGGGTTAATTACCAGGGGATTAGCGTTATTTGGAATACCGGATCAGTTGGATTGTAGTAATTAATACTTAGCAGTATGTTCTAGAGTTACGAGACAAGAGCTACGAGAATAGAGGGCGAGTGTGATACTTCACGCTAGCATTTACGACGGTGAACGGTATGTTACTGTGGTCTGAACATCCTAAGGGTTTCCTTGGGTTCAGACTTATTTGCTTAAATGTTTAAGAGCGATATGTGTGATATATATGTATGCATGTGATTATATGTATCTGCTCGATTATCACGCGTCTTTAACTGTGCACGAATGTCTTTTAGACTAGAATATCGATTGGAACTCGACTTAAAATACGAGTAAAATTAGGAAGTATCATTATTTAATAAGGTGCAATAATATTCCTAATCAACATAAGCAAAAGACTTAGGAACGAGATTCGGGAATACCAATCTGTAGAGCTTTGTTCTCGAACATGAATACAACCTAGATGACTTCTAGGTGAATGCGTAAGACCTCAATGGCAGCCATATTATAATGTATTCTCTATGACCTGAGTATAGGTCTTAGGAAATCAATTAATTTACTTAATCACATGGTGGAGGATTGGTATATGAGGAGGAAAACCCAGTGTAGTCAAGACTAGCAGGTTACGTAGAGTGATCACTAGAGTAGGAAACCCGGATTGGGTCTGCTCTTGGAAAACCCAACCCATTAAGCCCGATAGGATTGTTGGTCAGATGGTACCTGTCGTTGGTATATGGCTACGACCGCTTAAGGACGCCCTAATAGGGCAAAGTTAAAATATCCAACTAGTTCGTTTAGCACGTTGGTCCAGCAGTTACCCAACTGCCTGATGCGGGAGGAGATCCCGTCGGATGTGTCTATCCGCTTATTATCAGAAGCATGAATGCGTTCTGGTGAGAATTGTATATTATAATTATAAGCATGTGGACGAGATGTCCTGATATGACGCCCGTCAAGGGTTAATGAGTTAAAGGTTGAATAAATGAGTAAATGCACACTAGTTGCAAGTTAGTACGAGACATTAATAATGCTCGTAGATATGGATAATGAAAGAAAGGGGCCTTGAAGGCTGTGTAATGAGTACCATTCTCAGAAAATGAATTCGTGTTATTATCGCTATTACTCGTTGTTGTTTCGTCTACGTGAATGATTACTTGTGCAAATATCGTGTTGATATTGGTTGAACTGCTGAGTGTTTAATTGTAGCATTTACAACATTAATTATATAACTGTAAACCGGAATAACATGAATGAGTCTCATGTTCAGATGGCTAAATAACTTAAGTGATCTAAAGGATCTAGAATTACACTTTAGCAAGAATTACACTTTAGCATATTCAGTGTTTTGCTGAGCCTATATGTAACACCCCTACTATTAATACAATGCTTACCGTCCAATCTCCTTACACATCAGATGCACGCAGCGGATACATACTTACATACAATGGGTGATACAATGCCGTTAGTCACCCACGTGACTAACAAGGCTACTACTTCTACATACAGCATCGGTCTGATGGACCGGAATCCCGAGTACTACACATCTATATAATACATACTCCATTCATCAATCAAATACAACAATGCTCCATTCCATACTTACTCCTCCATAATCCATACATTACAATATACTTAACCGAGTCTACTAGGATCCTTATACATTTATAATGTCTCTTCCAAGTTCATACATACTCTCTAAGAGTCTACATCTACCCATTTTCTCACAACTACTTACTTTCTAAGTACACGGGTGTGCCTCCGGTCTCTTCCTCGACCATATTCACTTCGGGTACCTGCACACTAAAAAATGTCCCCCGAAGGGGTCAGCTTTCGCCGAGCATGATAACCGCATACCCCGCGTACTAGTGAGGGTACGCCGACCACTTGGTCGAATACATGCAGTTCATTTTCATACAAGCATACATGCATACATGCTCTTACACACAGTACAATAATACTTACACAACATACATACATGCAATTCATTACATACAAGGAATACGATATAACCATTCAATGCTCACTTACCTTCTTCTGAATACACATACCAATTACATACACAGAGTACAGTTCTTGTTAGCTTCATTGGTCCACCCGGGTTAATCGGGTGGAGATTACTCTTTTACTCGTTACATCATACATACACATACATACTCATACATACTTGTGGATCCATACTTACTTACTCTTACTCTTACTCAAGTTAAGTCGTCGGGACCTCCGGCCCTGGGGACTACACCATCCCACCTCTGGGATTTACTTGACTCACCAATCCGGGATGCTACCCATTTAAGGGATTTGGGCCGCGGACCAGTTTAAGAGTCAGGAATTGCAGCCAACCTCTTGTGACTCCGCATCCTCACGCGTGGCCGAAGCTATATCAGACTTGTACTCATTCCAATTTACTCACTTAAGTTAGGAGTTAGGTAGTTAGGAATTAGCACAAGTCAACATCCAAGCCACAATAATACAATACATATACACATACATACGAGGTACAATACATTACACAAGTACAATACGAGGTTCGAATACCATTCATCATCATTCATATATTTCATGAATTATACAAACTAGTGCTCAAGACAATAAATATCAAGCACAACATAAGTCAAGCACAGGTAAGTGCAGTATAGTCCGATTCATGCATTTATCTTATTTAGGTGGTCAAGTAAGCACACAAATCGGGGTAACCAGATTAGGATACAGGGCATGAAGAAATCATACCGTTCACCGTTGTACTTGTATCCAACTTTCCTCCGGTGTTCACAATCCAAGTCCTATAACATACATGTGATCGAGTGGTTAATTCCCTATGGGTAACCCAACACGTTTCATCCTTTATGTTTCCCAACGTACCATTACTAGTTCCTTAGATTTCATACTTAATTCCAAAATCATTTACTTCACATCATTTCCTAAGCTCATTTTCTTAGGTTCTTATGTGTATATTATTTTCTCCTTACCATCATTATTCTCCCTATGGTTTACTGCTTAAGCCCAAAAAAAAAAAAAATTTTTTTTTTTTGACCGGACCTCCCCTGTGGGGCGGTCCCTAGGGCGGTCCGAGACAGAAGCCATCCGGCCTGGGATTTCGACTGGACCTCCCCTGTGGGGCGGTCCGAGACAGAAACCAATTTTTTTTTTTATCTTCTCTGCACTGGACCTCCCCTGTGGGGCGGTCCCTAGGGGCAGTCCGTGACAGAAACCATCTACGCTGCGCGATTCCACTGGACCTCCCCACAGGGGCGGTCCACAACAGAACCTATTTTTCAAGGTGTTTTCTTCTCATTTTGAACTCCAAATTCACCCCAATTTTTTCCTAATCATTCCCTAACCTTCCCACAAGTTTTCTACATGTTTAAACACCTTAAAACACTCCTTAACTCATCTACTAACTCATTACTCTTTTCTATATCAATTCACACACTTTGTTTTCTACATTTTCATTTCAACACTTACATTTTCTTCCTTTAGTTGTATTATGCTACAGATTTTGTCTCTCACTTCCTCTATCTATTGCTCCCTCTTATAATGTCATTTCCAAGGCTTGTAATACATTAGACTCTCTCCTAAACTACCCACTAAACAGCTCCAATTAAAATCTGTTACAAGGACATACTTTTACCTAGTTTCTAGTTTTTAAGTGTTCTAGTTCTAGGTAAATTTTGACATAACCTCCCCTATATTTTTACATTCTCACCACACGATCTAGTTCCCAAATCATCATTCATTTCACCTGTTTGTAAACAGCATTAATATACCAACTCTCCAACACAATACACACATAAACACTTCTAAAATTCCTGCACTCAACATGTAATTCCCATCTAGTTTGTGACAGTTTTTGAATGTCTTTTTAAGCTTCAAAATGGTTTTGTTCTTCCCACATTACACTACTACTCATTACCATTTTACAATACCCATTTACACTACTAAAAATCTGTTACATGATTATTTACAAGACTACACAAGTGAGTATCATTACCTTGTTCTTCTTTTAGCTTTTCCTTTTTCTTCTTCTCTTCTTTCTTTTTCTTTTCCTCTTTTCCCAACAGCTATGAAGTTTCAAGCACTACACTACAGCCCATACATACCACCGTTCAACTCAACTAACCTTTAGATTATATTAAAGCTTTTAAGGTAAGTTTCTAGGGTTTGGGGATTCATTACCTTGCAAAGAAGTAAGTGAGGCTTGGAACAGCACTAGAGCAATATTTCTACTCCTTCAACAATGCCAAAATCGGCTGGAACAAAAAGGATAGGAGCTCAACACTTAGAAATCTCTATTTTGCAAATAAGAGCAAGGAAAGGTAATGCTTCTCGATTTCTTTTTACCTTAAACCAAAGAGGTGAAGGAGGGCCTTCTAATGGTGGTCTTGAAGCTCCAAAGCAAGAATACCCATGGAGATGAAAATGCTCATTTTCGAATTTGGGAAAGAGAATAGTGTTCTCCTTGGTGAGAGGAACACAATGGTATAGTTTTTGTAATTTTTGGAGAAGGTTTGGACACTTAACAAGAGGAGAGAAGTGAGGTTTTTGTTGAGTTGCTCAATTCTCCATTGTTGTCGCATGGGAAGAAGAAAGGAAATTGAGAGGGTGAGTGAGGGGGCTGTACGTGAGTGAAAATAGAGAATGGAGGAGAGAGTAAAATAAAGTAATAGGTTACTTTATTAGTTTGTCCACTAGTGCATTAGGAAAAATTAAAAGAGTGAGAGAGAGCATATACAATCGGCCCCTCATCACTTCCTACAGATTTTTGATTTTTATTTCTAATAGTGGACACACTAGTTTGGTTTATTTATGTTTTTGCCCCACAACTTCCCGTTTTTGACAGTTTTTACTATTTCCTCGTTTTATCGGTTTTATTGGCTCTGGACCTTCACTAATGTTTATTAATGACATTTTGGTTGACCAAATTAGTACGAGTCTATTTGACCCGCTTAAAGACGCGTTTTCCCGGTTTTCCTCGAAAAACGCGCTTTAAGGTTCGTTGTGTTTTTAATCCGTTTTAAGGATCCGTTTTCTTCGGGAGTTGTTCCCATATGTTATTTAGGCCTTGTTAAGCCTTTAGAATCCATATATTACACTAACCGAGGTCTCACACCTCCTATGGTTATTTAACGCTTATTTAGCGTTTTACGCTTTTTAAGTGTTTCTTTATTTCTTTTGGATTTATTTTTCCTTACCAATATTACTTAGGCACTATTAGGCTCTTAAATACATATTAGGATTATTTTAATCGCTATATTTAAGGTAGGGGTATTTCACTATATGGCACCACATTATAGAACATTGGTCAAGACTAGAAGCCAGAGTGCGGGATGGTGGATAGCTAATGTTTATCTTATTATTGTACGTTTGGATTTGTATTTACACATTACGATTGTAAAGTTTGGGAATTGCTTAGATTGCTCACTTGTATAGACTTGATGAAGGAAGAATGTTTTATGTATATCGTTTTCTATCTCTGTCATCATAGTGGTTAGTTGTGTTGTGGAATTGGACGCTTCATTACTCACATGGGTGAGTGATGGCGGTAGCACCCGAGTTAGAGAAGTTATATTTGTTTTCCACTGTAACTTACGTTTTTATCTATGTTACGACTGGTAATTATACGAGATTAGGAGTAGGGGTGTCACAAAAGTGATATCAGAGCCAAGTACCGCTCTGTTGACAAGACATAGTAGGATTGAACTGTGAGCATAGGATTTTGGGTATACGAGAAACGTCTGTGAGGTTTGTGACCTAAGTAGGTCGTAGCAATGCTAAATGCTTGCGAATATTAACCAGGAAGACATTTCAAGCTATCTCTACTGGTTTGTGACCTAAGTTAACAGAAAAATGAAATGGAACGCTGGGTCAGGTTAATATGATCTGCATATTTAAGCTATCTCTACTGGTTTAATAATTTGGCAAGGTTCCTGTTATTTTCTTAAGGACTAAGTCATAGCCTCATAAGAACTCGTTCACCTGTAATGCAAGGTTCTAATCAAGGTTCAAGCAAAAGCTGCGAACGGCAGAGGAGTATTGAGGAATTACATTTGCAAATGAATACTAACTTATTAAATCATAACAAGTTTCCTCCAGTTTTACGCCTTAATTAACCTGTCTATTTATCACCTGGTCTGATCAAAATAGACTTAGTAAAGCAATTTAATAAATTCGCGAGATCTATTAAAAAGGCGAGATGACTTTTAAAACGTAACAAACTGTATATAATAAACCAGTAGAAATATTGCATAATTAATACAGATACATAATAACTATTCCCAGAGTAAACGTAAACTAGCCTAACATTTAAATAGATAGATAGAGACGAGAGTAATAGAAATCATCCGTAATCACTCCGTCTCACTCTGCTATTTTGTGTACGTAGGGCTAGAGGTGAATTGTGGAATGTAAAATAAATAAAAATGGAGAATACGGGAGAAGAGAAATGGGATTGAATGTGTGAAGTGGTGAAGTTGGGTCGTGGATGGATTGAATTCGTGAATGATTTATTGGGTGAAGCTCGTGGGTTTTATAGAGAAATGAAGAAGCAGCAGAGGAGATAACAGACGCGTGAGCAATTGATTGAGGCGGCTTGATTTCATTGATTGCTCATTTATTGCAAGGGACAGACAGCTGAACACAGGCGTGAATTAAGGTAGGCGCAGACAGTGGACGAGTGGGCCGACGGGCGAAGAAGAAAACTGGTCACGACTGATATTTAAGTTGGGATCGCCTCCACTACCGCCAGCTATGGGGCGGTTCTCTCCTGTTGTGTCCGCCAGATATGGGGCGGTTGCCCCTGTGGTGTCCGCCAGGCGGTTGCCACTCTCTTGTCCGCCAGTTATTGGGCGGTCGTGCCCCTCTCGTCCGCCACTTAGGGGGCGGACGTCTCAGCCCCTTATCCATGCGATATTATATATATTATACATATATATATATAACAATCTTCAACCGGTCTACATTCTTCGTTATAAGTCCGTCTTCCGACCCGTTTGCGTCTATGCGTTCGTCTCTTGTCTACTTTACTTCCAGCTTGGTTTTCCTCATGTTAAACCAATAAATTTGTGAGATAAACAATAAAACATAAAAC
Source organism: Limonium bicolor (assembly GCA_023374045.1). Taxonomy (NCBI): domain Eukaryota; kingdom Viridiplantae; phylum Streptophyta; class Magnoliopsida; order Caryophyllales; family Plumbaginaceae; genus Limonium; species Limonium bicolor. The sequence goes on from JAIOTZ010000011.1 coordinate 107,001, forward strand.
TAGAGGAAAACTAACCGAAGTGGAGAAATGAGCAAGAAAAGTGCTAATATTATATATGAGATACACCTATAAAACATGCTCATTCAGACACTTATCAGATGACAAGGATCGTCTTCATGGATATATAGGCTGGTATGTCTCAAGATTGTGGAAACAAGTGCAAAGGGCACTAAGTACTGACAATAGCTCAATGTCATAATCCACCTCAGACCGAAAGTCAGCGAGTGACGAAAAAGAAACACTTGAAAGTGTATTACACACATGTGCGCCAAACTTCAAGAATACCTGGATAGACAACTTAGATCTAATCAAGTGCACGTACAAGAAGGATACCACACCAATTAAGATACCTCTATTTCCACAAACATGAAAGACCGTGTAAAACACTGCCACATTGGAATGAGGTCAGCAAGAACTTGCTGCTAACACGTGACTAGACGTAAAGAAACGAGAAATGCATTAAGAACAACGATAAGGGCAAATTGAGCCCTAAAAATTGTTGGGTCGTACTGCTTTACAGAGCGAGTGGGCCTATGCATGATAGGTCGACATACCTAGTAAATTGGGGAAAGAACAATGTGTTGCACATCTCCTAATCGAATATATACATACTATCTATTAGAGGTATCACGACCTAAGAGGCTAACTGAATCCAATAGGAGACATATGTAGACTCTGATAAGAGCTCACGATAGGACAAGGATCCTCTAGTTGGACCACATGGTGGTAAAGACCACACAAGAGTTAGAATACTCAATATGAGATAAACATCTTGAGCTTGTTGCTTCAAGGATGATGTAGATTACATGGGCGTAATCCCTTTTAAGGGGGGCAGAGCAATTTTACACACACCTAACATATTTAGTATGTATCAATACGTGTAGCATTGTACGCATAGCACATGTTATTATAGTATGCATTGTACGCATAGTACAATTGACTATTGTATGTATAGGACAAGTCATATGATTTTAGTATATTACTTGATGTAATATTGTGACGTTCTGGCTGTATATTCACATAAATATATGTATGTAATAGTTCACACCACTGAATGCAAATAGGAAGAGAGAACATAAAGAATGATCTTACCTTAATCATGAATACTTTCGCATAATAGAATGCAAGTACTAGACATAGGGAATGTTAATCTGTTAGATCCGATGTGAGAAGACAAGTAAGGGGGAGTAGAGACTCCAGTGATATCATGAATTTTGACTCAGTATGAAACCAATGTGTAACCTAGGGGAAGTTAAATCCTCTAGGAAATAGATGAGTGTTAATTGAAGGAACTTAGTTCCATGGGATGGGATAGATATAGTCCTTGTGCTTATGACTACATTAACCATACTAGTTCCACCTGTGAATCAATTGAACATGGGGGTGAGATTAAGAGAAGATAAAATTAGAACTTAATAAATAAATTGGTTGGTTGAAATTTGACGTGGGAAGTTGAACTTGATCCTGATCATATCAAGGGAGACTGAACACAAATGGGGGTGGAAGTATAGTTCAACACTGACCCTGATGACGTCGGGATTGGACAATTCCCGAAACTCCCTACAAGTGGATAAAGATATGTAAAGATAATGAGCTTAGGTATTGTGGAAATCATGTGGCACTACCCAAGGGGCCGTGGACCTTAGAGTCCTTTGTCACGAGATCTGAAAAGGTCAATTTCCTAACTCCGGATGGCTCGCTTCCTAACCTCTAATCATTCAGTAGCCTACGTCCTCATACCTAATCGAATTACCTTATTACTGGGAAAATCGGAGCTGGAAGGGGAGAATTCGCAACAATAGAGAGCAATGGTGAAAATAGAGAGGTTTTGTAAGTTCTGATAGCGTATCATTTCATGGGGGGGGGGGGGTGAACCCCTATTTATAGTAATTTCCTGGACTTGCCAGCCTGTCATATCCTACCAGGCTAGCGCATAAATATCTTACAAGTGGCCTATAAATATCTTATCTTAGTTTCTCTATCCTGCTCCCCTGATCCGACCGAGCATAGGCGCCCGGTCGCTTTTTCTACTTCCTCTCTTGCTACTTTGACCGGTCACTACTTATACTTTGTCGTGTTTCTGGTGTCCGCTCACAGGCGACCGGACACTTATTTATACCGTTTTACACGCCCAGTCGGGGAGACCGGGCGTTCTCTTGTTCTTATTCCATATCTTATGACCGGTCGTGCTCGCCCAGCCGTTGTGTGTTCTTCTTCCTTCTTTAGTCTTTTCTCTTTTGGGTCTTGGTCATATTTTCCCCTTTTCATCCATCCCACAAGTTCTACTTTTGATACCTTGATGAAGAAAGTAGAACTTCCTGCGATTGGTGCGGTTGATGGAGAGAAAAAAATTTGACTTCTTTGTCGGGCTTCCTTTGTGTTGAAAGTGACGTCTGCTTTTGCCTTCCTATCCTCTCAGTCCCACAAGTTCTCTTTTTGTGTAAGCGAAAAGGAGAACTTCTGTCAGGTCATGCTATGCACGTCCCAACTTGAGTGCGCGCGTGACTGGTACCGTAGAATGTCTACCGTTTCACGCGTGCTTCCTTCTGCTGCGGAAATTGTAGAGTCCCTGCACTTTTTCTGCAAAAAGTACTTTTTTGTTTGTTATTTATATTTTAAAACATTTTTGAAGTGAGTTTTTACCGCTTTCTTAAGATTTTCGAAGGTTCTGTATCTTCTCTCTCTTCATGCTTTCTTTTTACTGTTAATCTTCGAAACATTTCTTGCCTTCTCCGTCTCCTCTGCTTCCTCTCGTCTTCTTCGTTTACTTGGCTTTCCTGATGGCTTCTTCAAGCTCGAAGATGGTTCGTTCCACTGCGTTCGATGCGATTCAAGGCACGAAATCTGGTGACAAATTCCGTCCGACTTTCTTAAAACCTAAACATCCTTTTCCTAAAATCGTGAACCGTTGCCCAGTATTCTTGATGTTAAGGCTCTCGACTCCCTTCTTGCCAAAATTGAGGTTCCCGTTGGCACCGAAATCTATCTTCCTTCCTCCGATTCTCAACCTTTTGATGATCTTGGTCGGGGCTACGTCGTGTATGCTGATTTCTTTACTCGAGGAATGACTATTCCGCCACACCCATTTGTTCTCAGGTTTTTAATTCGAAGATGTTGTACACTGGCTCAACTTCACCGAAAGCCGTGGCCCAACTTCACGCCTATGTTGCCCTTTGTACTGAGGCGAAGGTTGCACCCGCCACTAGTGAGTTCGTACAGCTTTTTACCAGTCGGGTCGACACTGGTAGTTTAACTATCACCAGTCGCTCTGGGTACTCCTTCTTTGAATATAAGAAGCTTTGTCAGCGGTGGAACTCCCGGTGGTTTGTCGTCGTTCCCCCGTCCAGTCGCTTTCTTGGGGTTGCCTACTGCTCCTTAATTGTTAAGGGTTCACTCTACGGGCTTCCTTCGCCAAAGTCTGACTTGCTAATGTCGTGAGTTCTGAAGACTGTGAGCGAGAATTGTGTGAGCAAGGAAGACTTCTTTACCAACGCTCGTGTGGCCGCGCTAGCGCATTCTGAGAGTAAGGCCTTCCCTTCTGCATTTTTTGTTCTATTGTGCTATTTGCGTTCTTACACCATTTGTGGTTCCTCCTTGTAGATTTCCCTCTGCTCAGATCAAAGGTTGGCCCCTTCTGTAGCTGGCACTTTGTTTCCTTCAAAGTCGGAAATGAAAAGGTGGACTACTACGCCTCCCTAGATGCCGCGGAGGAAGCGGCTTGGCGCCTTGTGGAGGAGGTTCTTCCTGAGAAAAGGAGACCTGGGAAAGAGGTGGAGAGTGCGCCGAAAAGGCAGAGACGAGAAGAAACCTTAAGGGAGGAGGCCCGGTCTCCTGATGCTTTTACTTAACCAGGTACTTGGTATACTAGTCCAGTTTCCTGTCGCCGGGTGTTTCTTCCTCTTACGTCGGGGTCAGATCTCAATCTTAGTCCATGGGGAGGAAGCGAGCCTACGTGTGCGGTCCCCACTTCTGTCTTGTTATTTCTCAACCTTTCTTTCTTTGAATTTTTCTCCCGGGAATTTTGTTTCGAGCGCCAAGCCATTGTTTGAGTTCTTTCGTGCTCTTGCCTTTTCTTTCTCTTTGTTGTTGGTCCTTTACGTGCGTGCTTGTGGCTTTTTGCAGCTCCCGAGGCGGGAAAGCCTAAAGCTGAAGGGAGCAATGCGGCCAACCTTGCCCCAAGGGCAGCGGCCGTTCAGCAAGTCTTCTCTCAGAAACGTCAAAAGGTTCTAGCCTCGAAGTCGAGGGGGAGGGTGAAGCATCCCGCGAAGAAGGCAAAAGCCTCTGATGTCATAGATGTTGATACCTTGGGGCCTTTGGAGGCTGCTGTCGGACAAGATTTCTCGAAGGAGGCTGCTCCGGGCGGTACGGAGGTTCCTCCCAAGGGCTCGGGCGGACCTGAGGTGGCTCCTTCGCAGGGTCCTGCTAGGAAAGACACGGTTGACGAGGGTTCAAAATACCGGGCCGTACCCAAGGACCCTGAGCTGCGTAGGAAGGTGAGGGAGGATGTCAATGCTTCATCGTCGTCTTCCCCTCCTCCAACCGCTAACGGTTCCTTTTGCCGTCCCTCCGGGAAGGACTGGTAGTTTTATCATCATGGCCATCCTCTGCCTTTGTTGCCTGTCTCGGAGTTTACTTCTTACTTTGACTTGTGGAAGGAGGCAATCCAAAGATCCGGCGTTCCCGACGGTCTTTTTGCACCCAAGAAGACCGTCAATGCTGTGAAGGAGAGGATGCGGGTGGGAGATGGTGGAGCGGACGCTATCATGTGCCATTCCTTTCCTCTGGACCAGTCGCTTGACTACATGTGGCAGGGGATTTACCGGGTGCGTCCCTTGCCTTGTCTCGTCCTCCTCTCTTGGTTTTACGTTTCTTTTATGAGTTTGTTGCCTTCTCTTTTTCAGACGGTGGCCTTTGCTCAGAGCGTGGAAGTGCACACGCGGACCCTATACTCTAATCTTCATCTCAAGGAGTCTCAAGCGAGGAATGCTCGGGAGGAGTTGGCAATGGAGCGGTCTTCTCACAATACTTTCATGGATTCCGTTCAATCGGAAATTCCACGCGGGTACACGAGCAGACCCGTACTCTGAAGAAGGAGCTGGACAGTGCCCACGCGCTGTGCATGAAGCGAAATGACGAGTATAAGGAACAACTGAAGAGGCTGCGGGAGGAGAACTTTTCTCTTAAGAGCCGAGTCCAGCCTCTGGAGACGGAGGTTGCTTCCCTGAAAAAGGTACGAAGTCAATTTGGTGGTGCCTAGTTGCGTGCTTTTTCTGATTTGGAAGTATTGCTGGGGCAGGCCCAGGCTGCTCACGACCGGGAAGTGGGTGATCTTCTTGCTGAGAAGACTGCTCTGGCGGAGTCAAAGGCCACTTTTGAGAAGGATTATCAAGCTGTTGAGCAGGAGAAGGCATCTCTTGAGAAGGGGCGGGCATCCCTGGAGGAGAAGATAATGATGGCGACTCAAGAGAACACTGCTCTTTCAGCCGAGAAGGAGAAGCTGGCCCAGGACTTTCGTGCCCTGTCTGATGAGCTCGCGGCCTCTGAGAAGCAGCGATCTCTGCTTGAGGAGAAGGTGAAGATGCTGGAGGAGAATTTGGCTTTGCTCCAGTGCGAAAACTCTAAACTAGCTGCGAAGGGTACTTGGCATTCCCCCCTTTTTTTTTGTTTTTTAATTGTTCCTTTAGTGTTAGTGATCTGCTTATTTCAGGGCCTAACACGGAGAGCTTTATAAAACACATGGAGATGCTAAACCAGTGGATTGATAGCCTCGATGAGGAGTTGATTGCTGCCAACGCAAGCCGGCATAAGTACCGTGCTTTTGTACAAACCCTCGAGGATCAGATTGCCAATCATGAGGCTTACTCCCGGAAGGTTCGAGAGGATGTGCAGAAGTAAAGTAATACAATCGCTTACCTGAAGGAGTCCTTTGCCTCTTAACGTGGAAAGATGGTCAGCTCGTGTCGCCAGGCTGTCTCGAAATACTTTATGGATAAGGGCGAGTTCCCAGATGAAAACTTGTACAAGGAGCTGGATTTTAAAGAGGTCGCAAGGAGAACTTCTTATTCTAAAGTGCTCGAGAGATTTGGGCGTCTCCCGGGGGGAACATGCTTTACTCCTGGACAGGCGTCTTTTCTTCCTCCCGGGAGCGTCGCGCCTCAAGTTGGTGCGGGTTCCCGTCCGCTTATAGGGAAGTCAAAATCTTCAGAAAGCGTCTCCAATCCTGGTGAGTGGCTGGCCGCAAAAGAGACTGGGGCCGAGGACGCGGATCCTGTGAAAGAGACTTAGATAATGTTTTGAATTTTCCCCCTTTTGCGAATGGTCTTGTAATTTTGTCGCGAAACTTTGTTCTGTTGATAAATGATTAGTGCGATTTTTGGGTATTATACATTTTGTTTCATTATTGGAATTTTCATGGCACGGCCGCTTTTCCAATAACGTGGTCTTATTTCATGAACGTAGAAGAAATATGCGACCGGTCGTTAGAGACCGGTCGCCTCCTTTTAAAGGGATGGGGATGCGTGACCGGTCGATGACGACCGATCAATTGGGTGTTTTTTTTAAATAGGGACCGGTTTCCGATGCCAATCGGTCATTCCCTTTTATTTTCCCGTCTTTGCTTTTGGATAGCCAAACGACGGTACTTGTGGTCACACCTTCTTAGAAAAAGAATTTTGAAGGTTTTGACCGGGGTACGGTGTGGCGTCCCACACCTAGTGATTCACCCATTACAGGCGACCAGAGCTCCTCATGTTTCCGGAGGTGGGTTTTCTTTTTTGTTCACTCTTGACCGGGTGCGACAACCCAAGGCAAGGTGTTTCAGGGCATTGCATCCTGTGGGGTATAACCCGGGTATTTCTTTCGAGGCATTGTAGCCGTCGGGACATAGCCCGGGTGTTTCTTTCAAGGCATTGTAGCCACCGAGACATAGCCCGGGTGTTTCTTTCAAAGCATTGTTTAAAAAAAAGGTACTCTTTATTGATGCAGCCGAGGCCTTATACAGGTTTTTACACATAGAATTTCTTTAGGCACTCCGCGTGCCAAGAATGCGGTAATTCATACCCTTCTATATTTTTAAAATGATACGTGGCTCGTCCGACTTTCTGATGGATGACGTACGGACCTTCCCATTGGGGATCAAGTTTCTTAGGTTGTTTGACTTCTCGTAGAACCAGTTCTCCTGGGACGAATCTTCACTCTCTGACTCTGCGGTTGAAATATTTTTCCACTTTTCTCTTATCTTCGACCGTTCTTGCTTCTACCGCGGCCCTTGTTTCTTCAAGGAGGTCAATACTGTCTTTTACTCCCTCGTTGTTAAATTGTTCGTCATAGGATTCCCGATGAACCGAAGGAATTGTAATCTCAGACGGGACAAGCGCTTCCAGGCCATAAGTTATTCTAAACGGTGTTTCACCGGTTGGGCCCTTTTCTGTTGTCCGATAGGACCATAGAACCTGGGGCAGTAGCTCCGTCCAGCTTCCCTTTCTGTTGCCCAATTTCCTTTTTAGTGCTTTGATAATTTGACCGTTCGCATTTTCCACCTGGCCATTAGTCTGTGGGTGTGCTACTGATGCGAATCTTAGTTCAATCTACCATTCTTCGCAAAACTTTCAGAAGTTGTCGCAGTTGAATTGCGTCCCGTTGTCCGTTATTATCATTTTTGGTAGACCAAACCTGCATACCACGTACTCCAGATGAACTATTGTGACTTTTTCGCTGTGATAGACACCGTTGGCATGGCCTTTACCCACTTTGTGAAGTAATCGATGGCCACGTATGTGAACCTGTACCTTCTGGGAGACGCTTCCGGGAAGGGACCAATGATGTCTAATCCCCATATGGCGAAGGGGATTGGAGACAGGATGGATTTCTGCATGGCTGGAGGGATGTGTATCTTGTTACCATGCTCCTAGCACTTGGTACACTTCTGGATGTACTCTTTGCAATGTTCCTGCATTTTTGGCCAAAAGTAGCCAAGCCTCATGATTTTATGTACTGCCCTTTCCCCTTGGTGATTTCTAAAAGCCCCTTCGTGCACTTCTCTTATAAGCTCGTTTCCTCCTTCCAGGGTAACACATTTGAGGGCTGGTCTTGCGAAAGACCTTTTGTAGAGGTTTCCACCTTCAAGAAAGTATGACGCAACCCGTCTCTTCATTATTTGGGCTTCCCTTTCTCCTGGTGGCAATTTTCCTTCGAGTATATACTCCACGATTGGGGTCATCCATGATTCCACCGGCATGAGGGGCTCGGCCGCCAAGACCTGGGTTTCGTTGAGGTTTGAGCTGGTTTTGGTTTCTAGCCATACCTTGCTTGGGATTCTCTCGGCCATACTTGCTAATTTTGCCAGTGCGTCTGCCTCGACATTCTTTGCTCGAGGGAGGTGCTTCAACTCGCACCTCGAGAAATTCACTTTCAGCTCCTAAACTCTAAGCAGGTATCTCCAAAGATTTTCCTCCTTTACTTTGTATATGTTGTCACTTTGTCGAGCTACTAGCATCGAGTCCGAATATACCTCTAGGTCTGTCACCCCTAAGGCGGTAGCGGCCTCCAAGCCCTGCATGAGAGCTTCATATTCGGCTTCATTATTTGTTACTTCGAATTCTAATCGAAAAGCGTAGTTGAGGTCCCGTCCGTCGGGGGTTTGGACTACAATCCCTACTCCTGCTCCTGCTTTACACCGGGCCCTGTCTACTAGAACGACGAAAGGAGTGAACGGCTTTCTTTCTTCTTGGTCGAAGCTGGTCTCGGTTATAAAGTCTGCTAGCGCTTGTGCCTTGATTATTGTTCGCGGTAGGAAGTGGATTTCATACTGGGTAAGTTCAACCGTCCAACTCACCATGCGACCGAAGGCATTTGGATTGTTAGTTATCTGCTTTAATGGCCAGTTGGTCTTGACAAAGATCCGGTGTGACTGGAAGTACGGGCGTAGCTTTCCGGATGCTATCACTAGGGTAAATAGAATTTTTTCGATGTTGGTGTAACGCCCTTCTGTTGCCGTTAGAATCTTGCCGGTGTAGTAGACATGTATCTTTCTCTTTTGTTCTTCCATTATCAGGACTGCCGCTACCGCCCAGTCTGAAGCAGATAAGTAGAGGTAGAGATCCTGACCGGGCGCCGGGACCCCTAGCTTGGGTAGCTCTCGGAGCATTTCCTTGATCTTCTCGAAAGCTTCTATACACTCCTGCCCCCATTGGAACTTACTATTTTTCCTGAGTATGTTGAAGAATGGGATCGTTTTTTCTTGTAGCTTTTAGCAGAATCTGCTTAGGGTCGTGAGCCTCCCATTGAGCGCCTGGACATCTTTGATGTTTCTCTGAGGGCTGAGGTTGAGGAAGGCCTGACTTTTTTCTAGGTCCACTTTGATTCCCCATTGCCCAACTATGAAGCCGAGGAACTTTCCCTTGGCCACTCCAAACACGTATTTCTCATGTGCTGCTCTTTGGACGGGCTTCTCACAACTACGTCATCAACATAAGCTTCTACATTTCGGTTGATCTGTTCCCGGAATACTTTGTCGATCATTCTTTGGAAGGTTGCTCCGACATTCTTTAGTCTGAATGGCATTACCTTATAGTAGAAAGTTCCTGCCGAGGTGACGAAGGAAGTTTTTTCTGAATCATTCTCATTCATTTTTATTTGGTTGTATCCAAAGAATGCATCTAAGAAGCTCAAAACAAAGCTCTGGGCTGTTGACACGACCAATCGATCTATCGATGGTAGTGGGTAGAAGTCTTTCGGGCATGCTTTGTTTAAGTCCGTGAAATCTACACACATTCTCCATTTTCCGTTTGACTTTTTTTTACCATGATTATGTTGGCCATTTGGGATATGATACTTCCCTGATGAATCATGCCTGTAAAAGTTTCTGGACCTCCTCCCGAGCAGCTTGGTCTCTTTCTGCTCAGATTACTCTTTTTCTTTGTCTGATTGTCGGGTGTTTTGGGTCCACATGGAGGCTATGCTGGATAACGTTCGGGTCTCTCCCGGGCATTTCCCCTGTGCTCCAAGCAAATGTGGCCCTTCTTTTTTCCAAGAATCTTGTTAGATGAGTTTACTCTCCGCTGTCAAATGCATTTCCAATTTTAAAGAATTTAGTGGGGGTTAGATTTTAAGTGTACCTCTCTTGGGAGATCAGCGGGAGCCTCGTATTTTCCTGTCTTCTCTTGCGTTTCAATGGAAAGGGGGAGCTTTCCTTTAAATTCTTTGTCCGATCCGACTTTCTTGACTATCCCTTCTCTTGGGAGGTCTTCCATGATTCGGACCTCGCACACTCGTGCTACCTTTTGGCTTCCTCTTACCGTTACCAACTTTCTAGACCAAGTCAGGTATTTCATCTTTAGGTGATGGGTACTGCGTATGGCTCTGAAAGCATTTATTCTGGGATGACCTAGGTACATGTTGTACCCGGAGAGTCCCGGGAGAATAAAGGCTGTCAATCTTTCTGTGCGTCTTTCATCCCCTTGTCCAAGGGTAATAGTGAAATCAATACTACCCAAAGATTTGGCGGAGATTCCTCCCACAAACCCTTCCAACACGGCCGAGTAGGGCTTGATCTTGCTTTCCGGTATTTCCAGTTTTCTTACTACTTCTGCAGAAATTACATTGGCCGAACTCCACTGTCGACCGAAATTCCTTCCATCATGCGGTCGTTCACCTGCGCCCTTATGACGAGCGGATCATTGTGTGGGTACAGGACCCCATCTTTGTCCTCTTCGGTGAAGTAGATTGGGGAGGAGCTTTTCATGTTTAGCTGCCTTTCTTTCAGGAAGCTCCTGGTGGACCTCGTGGACAAGCCTTTTCCTTTCGTTTGGAGTTAGTGGGCCTACTTCCAAAAATAGGCCTGTGAATTTTCTTAGGGGAAATTTCATTAAAGATTTTCTTTTATGGCATTGTTTCGATATCATCTATCTGCATGCTGGTATGGGGAACTTTATCGAGATAACCGGTAAATGTTCACAAAATGACAGCAAGTAAATATTCATGAAATATTCGTAGAGTAATAACAGGTAAACATTCATGAAATGATAGCGGGTAAATGATAACAGGTAAATATCCTTGGCGGAATGCATGTAAAGTGTCCCCCCCCCTTTGAAGAAAACCTGAATTTTCCTTACTACAGACCTGTGATCACCCCAAAGGATTTGCTATGGTCTAGCTCTGGGTGAGCCTCCTCTTCTGACCGGGTCCGAGAATACTGATTGTGGGGGTACTGGGCGGTGTATTGCCTTTGTTGTCCTCCCTGGTGCCTTCATTTCTTCTTGTTTTCTTCGATTGCCCTCAGTTCTTTCGTGAGATTCGTGCAATTGATGGTCATATGGCTATGGTTCCCATGGTATTTGCAGAATGCCACTAGGACCTCGCCCGGGTGAGGCTTCTTTGGGGGAGGCAGGAGGCCTTCTTTCACAGTGGCGACGTACTTTCCAGGATCTATCTGAATCACCGGGAAGACCCTTGCACTTGGGTACTGCGGCCCCTGGGAGGAGGCAGTAGCTGGGGCCTTGTAGTAAGGCTTGTACCTCGTATTCCCATGAGATGAGCTTCCAGTTGCGGCCGCGCCTCTCGCTTGCCCTCCCTTCTTCTCGTTTGAGACTGGGGTCTTGAAACTGTTTATCAACTATTTAGCTTTATTTTCCACAATTTCAGACTTGAGAAAGTCATGAATCATCTCAGCTAGTTCTCCATGCGTCTTAGGCACTTTGGTTGCTATTTTTCTGGCAAGCCGGGGGTGTGCCAGACCATTACAGAAGGCTTTGATCAGTATCTTCTCATTGATGTCATCGATCTCTGCTACCTGTTTGTGGAAGCGCTCGCTGTACTCCTTTACTGTCTCCCCCTTCTTTTGCTTACATCCATGAGCTCTATTGTCTCTCTTTTCACCTTCTCACTGGCAATGAAGTACTGCTGGAACTCCTCCGTCAGCTGTTTGAAACTGGAGATGGACTGGGGCGGCCTGGTTGAGATCCAGCTTAGGGCCCTCTTGGAGAGCGTTCCCAGGAATAAGTTACACAAAGCGAGGGAACTGATCCCCTGGCTGTTCATGGCGAACATGAACTTTTTGATATGCTGAGTCGGGTCCCCGGTACCATCGTACTTCTCGACAGCTGGGGTGACGAAGTGCGGGGGGAGCTTGGCTCTTCGGACTTTCTTGGAGAACGGGTAGAGGCTCATGTCGATGGAGTCATCTTCTTCCTCCTCTTCGATGGTAATCAGGGCCTCCCCACGGGCTTCTTTCTTTCTCTCGTTGCTTCCTACCGCATCTCGATTTTTCTGAAATTCTATCGCCTCAGACATCTCTTCCCACCTTCGCTGGTAATCCTCATCCCTCTGCGTCAATTCTTGCTGCAAGAGTTAGTTTCCTTCCACGATCCTCTCATCGATCATTCTGGTCAAGTTCGTCAGCATATCTTCCAGCTCTTTCTTTGAAATAGAGTCGGGAGCGGTTGCCTGAGTGATGATCAGATTGGTGTTTCCGTCATTGGTTCACAAATTCTTTCTCGTCCTGGGAGCCATTCTGTACCTAACCTGCAAAACATAATTTCCAATTTTAGATCCGTTAGTTCCGAACACCGCACAAGGTTACTATTCTCGGGGTGGACTCGTGGTTTCTAGATCTGAGTTGTTCGTTTCCCATAGACGGCGCCAAAATGAAAAGGTCAATTTCCTAACTCCGGATGGCTCGCTTCCTAACCTCTAATCGTTCAGTAGCCTACGTCCTCAGACCTAATCGAATTACCTTATTACCGGGAAAATCGGAGTTGGAAGGGGAGAATTCGCAACAATAGAGAGTAATGGTGAAAATAGAAAGGTTCTGATCGCGTATCATTTCATGGGGGGGGGGGGGGTGAACCCCTATTTATAGTAATTTCATGGACTTGCCAGCCTGTCATATCCTGCCAGGCTGGCGCATAAATATCTGACAAGTGCCCTATAAATATCTTATCTTAGTTTCTCTATCCTGCTCCCCTGGTCCGGCCGGGCATAGGCGCCCGGTCGCTTTTTCTACTTCCTCTCTAGCTACTTTGACCGGACACAAACGCTCGATCGTCTTCGTACTCATCTTATGTTTCTGATGACCGGTCGCACACGACTTATCGCTGCCCATACTTTATTGTATCTCTGGTGACCGGTCACATGCGACCGGTCACTGCTTATACTTTTTCATGTTTCTGGTGTCCGGTCACTGGCGACCGGTCACTTATTTATACCATTTTGCGCGCCCGATCACCCCGACCGGGCGTTCCCTTGTTCTTATTCCATATCTTACGACTGGTGTGCTCGCCTAGCCGTTGTGTTTCTCTTCCTTCTTTAGTCTTTTCTCTTTTGGGTCTTGGTCATATTTTCCCCTTTTCAATATCGCTCTCCTGCTGGTAGTTGTAGACGTTGGTTACCCAAGGGGCCGTGGACTGTAGAGTCCTTCGTTATTGAGATCGCCCTCCCGCGGGTATAGACGTTTGGTGATATGTGCATATATGCACTCGGTGGTAATGCGTGTATATCTTTGGGATACTAGTTATAAACATATATCCATATATGTATTAAGTAAATGCCACTAATGTTGGCTAGTGCTGTATTAGCACGTTATGATATGTGAAAGCAATATCGAATAGATGTACACTAGTAGGGTTACATCGGATAGATATGTGACCTATCGGGAACTGAATTCCTAAGACTAGTATTTGAGGAAGACAACTTCGGGACGAAGTCTCTTGAAGGGGGTAGATTGAAATACCCCAAACACTAATCACCTTAATTAATGAGGGATTAATTTAATCAAGGGATTTAAACCAGTTTAGTCATTAAAGGAAAGGCTAATGAGCCAAATTCACCAAGACATATTATAACCTCTAAACATACACATATAAACAAATATGTAAATTCCAAAATGAGCACCAAGTCTCACATAAAATAATGGACCAAAGAGGGACTTAACTTTGAGAGTTAATTGATTCACTACCACGTTCACGTACTTTTGGAAGCAATTAAGAGCTTCTGATTTATGTGAAATGAGATAGACGTAACAAAACGTGTGAAGTCATTAATGAATGCGATAAAATATCGAGCACCATGCTTCACAGTCAAACTCACTTAGCGAGTTTTAGCTTTTGAGTTCCACCTAGGAGCCCTTCTCTTGCTAGTCTATTCATTCGATCAATACTAATATGACCGAGTCTAGCATGCCAAAGTTCTAAATCATCAGAATGTAATAACATAAGTTGAAGAAATGTGATTGCTTGAACCAAACTAACATTGACATTTAATACAATGAAATCATTCAATAAAGAGCCAGTACCCAAAAATGTACCATTATTTAACTACTCTAAAGCCAATCCTTCAAAAACAAAATTGAAGCTCATCTTAAGAAAAGATGGAAGGAAAAATAAATTCCACCTTATTTCAGGGGCATACAAGAAATTATGTGAACACAGTGACAAACCACTATGCAAAACTAATCTGCATGTTCCAATCTTGTGCACATTAATGCTAGTATCATTCCATATGCAAAGCTTTTGACTTCCTCTAGAAATCCAGCAAAACTGAATGAAAGATGGTTGGCCCCATGTGACGTGCTCTGTTGTTGTTGAGTCTACAGTCCACATAGAACTTGTATGAGTTAACATATAACATGAAGCAACAGAACACGGGCTTAATGTATGACTTTTATTCTTCCAAGCATTGTAGGTTTCTAACTCCCTACGTGCCCGGGTGGAGTGACCATCATGGCTGAAGCCTCCATGACTTGTAGAGTTGTAACTAAGAGTTCTTGGTCTTCTAAGACATCATGAATATTACGACTCCACATGTCGTAATTTTGTTTAGTCAATTTTTCACCCTTGTTAAGATCCACTAACGATGCTCTTCAATACGACGTCCATCTTACAAACAAAAAATGAATGGCATTAGTTGTTGTGTATTACACGTGTACATAACATTACTCATTTATAATATTATTAAAATATTTATCTAAGTATAAGAAACAAAAATATACTTTACGCATACAATAAATTTATGTACTTAGACTAATAAATTAACATACTATAAATATGCAACAAATGCATTTATAATTTCAAAAATAAAAATTTGAAACTATAATGGTTCTTATTACTTATGGAAAAAATTCAGTATTATTGTCCATTAATAAATTCCTACTAAAAAAATTATTAAACTATATGATGTCTACTAAAAATAATCTAGACAAACTTAATTAAAATTGTTTGATCTTATGTTCAAATTGAATTATTGGTGCCTACTAAAAACAATCTAGGCAAACTAGATTATTTAATATAATTTGAACAACTTATGTTCAAATGATTAAATTTTTTAGTGTATACTTAAGACTTATCTAGAGAAACTATATTAATTCAAATTATTGGAACAACTATATTATTCATCAAATAATACAATTTTATTATATTTAGAACATAATATTCATCACACGAAAGACACCAAACTTAATTTTTCCAATTGCAAAAATTTAATGTTACAAAAAACTTAAACTACCTCTACATGTTACAAAAACATATAATTATAGTATTATAAAAACTATTATGTAACTTAGTACTTATCGCTCTAATAGACTCGATATTACTATGGCTTCGAATTTGACAATATATATAACATTGAAATCACTCACATAGAGAATAAATATATTCATAATCAATAGCCATGATATAGATCTATAACATAATAAAAAAATTCTCATAATATAGGAACAAATTCACTTCCGAAAACAAGGAAACAAACTCCCGACTTTTAGTACACTTCTTTATGTAAAAAAAATATCTAAAAAAATATACTCTTCCTAAAATAATGAAAATTGATCCACAAATTTTATATTGGTCGTAGAAGTAGAAACAAAAATCCACCATAATAAAATCTTCAATTTTACGTTGCCAGGAACCGTTCCACCGGAACCGCTGGTATCGAACCGATACCGGTTAGAACCGGAAACCGTCACTCTAACGAAACGAATCCGAAAATACCCTTGAAGACTTAGGACCGACCGGAACCGATTGGAACTGCCTTGAACCGACATCATATTGGAATCCTAAGAGCCGCTGGAATCGGAACTGTTGGAACCACCCCGGAACTGGACAATATGACCATTGGGTCAAACGTCCAAAATGATGTCGTTTTGAGCGGGGTGTGCGCCTATTTAGGCATATAGTCGTTGAAACCACGACTGGACAAAAGGCTCCAACAACTACTTTTTGCGTCTAACTGCTATGTAGCGGACATATCCCCCAAAACACACCCATAAATACCCTATTTGATCACAATTCTCACCATACAGCTCATCATACTCCTCATCTCTCTTATTACTATTATTTTCTTTTGCAATTACAGGCTATTAAGCATTAGCTACTAGAAAATCATTCCCCACATTAGCTCAATTCTCATTGTAGCAAAATGTCTAGAAGCCCAGGGAGAAAAAAGAGTACCCACCACTAGAAATTACATCCTAAAGTCGAAACTAGAGATTTCAACAAGACATCAACAAATCTTGACTAAAGTACCCAGGTACAAACCGAGATTACTATGTAACCCTACCAATCCAATCCTTGCTACCTACCTCACATCACCCTCCAAAATCGTAACACCGTTAAAAACACTACAATTAATGGGAATGTCTTTCACCATCCATGTCTATTCCTTATCCCCCTTAACACCTCTCTCTCATGATCTTCCTTGACTTGGTACTTCTTCCCATGGTAGACTTGATTTCACTATGTTGAGTCTCAGCAAAACCCAGTATTGAGCTCTATAGGTTTCGAATTCCTCCCTTGTCTTCCATTGTTCTTCTCTAGAACCAATTCCCTTATGTTTTGTAGACCAATTGTCCCCTTCTACCTTCTGTTAATTGCTTATATGAAATTGGATTTGCTTGACAATGTTTGACTTTGTGAGGTCTGGATTTGGCACTTGGCACCCCAGTAGCAACAGTAGGTCAATGCAATTTTTTCTTCTAGTTCTGCATCGATGATATTTCCCTTTTCATTTCTAGCATGCCTAACTCCCTATGGTTGAGATGGTGGTGGGGTGTTATGAATTAAATCAACAAACAGGCTAATCACTTCCTTTTCTACTAGAGATTTGACTGGAGAGGCTTCTGGCCCAGAAGTTGTCTGGTCTTTTTGCACATCGGGACTAGGACCACTATTATCACCCTTTGTTTTATCTTCCTGGGCTGCTCTGTCGGGATCTGTGTTAGAATTTTATCAAGATTCCTTTCCAGTGAGACACTTGCAGTGTCGGCCAGTCCCATCTCTTCAACTAATGGGGCTTCTGGGGAACCATATAGACCATTATAAGAGTCTGCGCCTCTACTCTGCTTTTCTTCCTAACTCCCCGTCTCACCTTCTCCCTCCTTTGATACTTAGTCAACATTTTCATTTTGTTGACCCTGATCGTTATTTTTGTCAGCCTCTGCAATTTGAACAATCCTATCGGTGCATTTTTTATCTTTACCTTTGAACTGCTGCTCATGGACCTTCACAATACTCACGCGGAAATTTTGATCATTGACCATGACCAAAATCTTCCAATTGATTAACTGGAGAGAGGAAGTTTCAATTTGGATACGGACCTCAATATTTCAACAAAGTGACTATCATCTTCCTCTATTTTGACAACTTCACCGACGGTTTGTGCTATCATACAAAAATTTGTCTTATTCCAAGCATGTAGTGGGATTCCACGGATAATTATCCACGTTCTTCGCTTTTCAACTTGATCATCTGTGTTCCAACGCCAAACCTCCATCCCTTCAATTTCCTCTGCGATTGCTTGCGTTTGGTCCACTGTTACACTTGCTTCATGTATTTGTTAAAGACCATAAGGAACTTCATTCTTGAGAAGACAAGTAAACCAACCATATTTGGCCATCGGCTGTGTAGGAATTTCATTGCGTCCTTTGCCGAATTTTCATCTTCGAGGGTGATAACTACACACTTGTTCAAGCGTGCTTTTATCCCCTCATCCACTTTAATATTGAGAGACAATCTGGATGTGGCATGGATCTTATCCTTTCGACTCCAGCTGTATGTCTGTTTGGAGTGTTTGGGCGATTTTTGCATCTTGCATCGCCAATCTTCCATACTACTTACATTGGATCCTAGCCTTCTTTCTTTGGCTCCTTGGAATTCCATTCGCACCCACAGCTTACTACCAATAATGTTCCAGCCTCGAATTCCTTCTATTACTCTCCTTGCATCCTCTACATGTGCTACATCCACGAAAGCACAGGTGTTGCGGTTGGATGGCCTGGGTTTCCTGCTGATGAAGATTCTTGACCAATATACAAATCTCCTTATTATCTTTCCCAGCTAGTACTCGGATACGTCTCTGCTGACATTATCAATAAAGACTGTTGTTGGCTGATTAGAGTCTTTGTATCTTTTTCCACATCGGTCATCTCTGCTCGAGGTATGCCTCTCTCTCCATCTTGTCTCCTTTCCCTGTGTCTAGAGTAGTTACGTCCTCTTCATCTCGACTCCCTATGACTTGAAAAGTTGCGCCCTCTCCAACTTATTCCTCCCTTCGTCTTGAGCGGCCTCTCCATCTCTATTGCCTTTTATCCTCCTCATCTTGCTGTGCTTGCCTCTTCAAAATTGCCAGGAAAAAAAATCGTCAGAGCGTCGCCCCCAACTTCAAATTTCAAATCTTCACGCAGATTTTCAAATTTCAAATTTTAAATTCCCGTTATGCTATCAGGGGAATCTTAGTTGCATTGACTAGAACGATACTGCTTCAGGACCTATCTGTTAAGTCAAGATCCTTTGGTTTTGATGATTGCAAACTTATGTTGTTTATCTAATATGGTTGTTGAGCTTATACGGATAAACAGGTGAAAAAGTGGCTTAGCACGCAAGGTTGCAAGCGCACTTAAGTCATGAGTGGCTTGGCACGCAAGGTTGCAAGCGCACTCAGTTCAGGACAGGTGCCCAACCAGTCGGGCACCTGTCTATGAGAGCTCCAATAGAACTTCTAGTATTCACAAAGAGTCAAGCAGCACACGACCATGTCTCTCATGCATCAGAAGAAATAGAAGGACAAAATACATCAAGTGTGTCGACAAACTCATGCAGACTCATGCATCCACACAAGCAACTAGCTTGCGACAAAAGCCTTGCTCATTAATGAACCAGATAACAAGACAAGGCCAGGCCTATTAAGATGCACTCATTACGCAACATTAAATAAAGCCTGGGAAAGCATTAATGAGACAAACAAGATCATGCAAGTGGTGGGTGCAAGTGGTGACCGACCACCTGAGCACACACCTTCAACGTGTCCAAGCATAGGGCGACACGTGTCCTGACGATTCCAAAGTAAGTTGAAGATCAGCCTATATTCAAGCGTGGCTATTTTGTTGGGGATAGAGAAAGATGACTCCTAGAGTATATGAGATCATAGGCTTTTTGTTACACATCTTAACTTACTTGTATAAATACGAGTATGTCATCTTATGTAAATCATCTTGGTCATATACGAAGAAGAGAGATAACTAGAGCAAGTGTAAATCAGACAAAGTGTGTGTAAGTACTAGGAAGTTGCGCTGGATGGGACTGGGTCTGTGAGTTAATACTGCGTGTATCTGGTAGAATGATCAGTCAGGGAACGGTTGGGGAACCCTAGGCCTGCAATCAGGAGAGGGTAGAGGACTTAGGGATAAAGTCCTAAACTATCCCAGAGTTCGTAGGTAGGGCGAAAAGGGAGATTGAGTGAATTTCTGTGTGCAAATTATCAATCAAAAAGAAGTTTCCAGTTTGAGTTTATCAAGTACTTTCCTCATTTATCAAGTAGTTCACATAGGATAATGATACGTCCGTAACCGGTCAGGGACGCATCAGGAGCACCAGCCAGTTTCAATTGGTATCATAGCAGGTCTCTTCTAGAAAGCTAACTGCTTTGAAGAGGATAAAAATGTCTCATTCAAACCTACTGGTGTCAGAAGAAGGTTCTGCACCAAATCGACCACCACTTTTCATTGGAGACTACACTCACTAGAAGAATAAAGTGGAGTTTCATATCAAGTCTGATGATCCAGGGATGTGAAGAGTAGTATCACATGGTGAATACGTCTTCCAAGATGCTCAAGGACAAGACATATCAGTAGACAACATGACTGATGATCAAATTAAGAGGCTGATATTCAAGCACGAGCAGTAAGAATCCTACATTGTGCATTACTACCTGAGTAGTACTCCAAGGTAGCCTCAGTTAAAACAGCCAAGGAAATCTGGGAAACTCTTGAAGTTACCTACAAAGGAAATGACGAGATCAAGAAGACTCGCATTGAACTATTGCTTACTCATTGGGAGCTATTCAAAAAGGAAGAAAAAGAGAGCATTTCAGAAATGCACACTAGGTTCACTAAGCTGATCAACGAAATGCTTGTCCTTGGAAGAACTATCTCAAATGAAGATCAAATTTGAAAATTCCTTAGATCACTTCCTGCGTCCTTTGATAGCAAAGTCAATGCCATGCAAGAAGTCCATGATCTCTTAAAGATGTCTCTGGCGGACATGCTGGGATTATTAATGGCGTTTGAACTAAAGTTACAACAAAGAAGTTCAGAAAGCTCAATAAGAAGAAAGGAAAAGGCATAGCCCTTCAGGTAGCTGAAAATGAAAAATATGAGTCAGGAGAAGACGACGATGAGATGGTCCTCTATGCCAAAAGGTACTTTTGAAAATTTCTCAAGTATAATATGAGAAGAGGAAAGAACTCCAAGGAATCTGACGATCACCAAAGGAAGAGCTTTGACTAGTGTTTTGGATGCTCAAAACATGGACATCACATTAAAGACTGTCCACAACGACCCCGAGAGGACAACGACAAGATCAGGAAATCTGTCAGGAGATTATACAACAAAAAGCCAAAGAAGAAGCCTTCGTTGATGCATGGGGAGACTCAGAACTCAGTGATGATAGTCAAACCACAGACAGTGATCCCTCTGGGGATGAAAAGGCTCACCTTTTCCTTGAGAAAGTTTGCTTGATGGCCCAAGACAAGGAAACGTCAGAACCAGAGGAGAAAGAGGAACAATTCAAGGTAAATTACTCTCGACTTAGATGGAAAGTTCAAAAGGCTGAACTTCTAGGACTCAGAAAGTTTTCCCTTATATTGGTTGATCAACTAGAGGCACTAGAAAATGGAAACACGGATCTCTTAGAAGAAAATGAAAATCTAAAGAAAAACTCAGATAAGGATAAGGTAGTGAAACTCATGAATGCACTCAAAAAATTATAAACTAACTATAGTGAAATTCTTGTTGTCCATGAGAAAACAAAGTTAGACAAACAACCTGAAATCGATGAACTGATTACTACACTTGACAAGAAAGAAAAGGAACTAGCATCTTTTAAAGAAAAAACATGCAAAACTAGAAAATGATGCTAGGACACCCATGTGGAAAGATAAACGACCGGTCGGGCACCCATCGGGAACCCGTCAAAGAGGTATCTGCCACCTATGTAGACAACCCAGTCATCACGAAGCTAAATGCCATAGGACGAGATTTATGAGGCAGTGGCAACAAAAGAAAATCGGGCTAATATGGGTAGTCAAGGATGATCATAGAACAATGTCACTTGGTGGAAATGGGTCCAAACATTCTTGGGACCCTAACCCCATATCACTAACTTGTTAAGCGTAAAATCGAGTGGGAAGGGACCCCTGCTGGTACATCGACAGTGGGCGCTCTAAACATATGACAGGAGACAAGTGGAAATTCTTCTCACTCGGACCAGGAAGCCAAGGAACCGTTTCCTTTGGCGACAACAAAAAGGGAAAAATCATCTGTGTAGGTAAGGTTGGTTTCGTTTCAGATTATGTCATTGATAATGTCAATTTAGTTAATGATTTAAAATTCAATTTGCTCAATGTATCTCAAATTTGTGACAAAGGTAACTCAGTCCACTTCTATTCTACACATTGTAGCATAGTAAGTCTGAGAATGGAAATGAGTTGTTAAGGGGTAAGAAAAATGTATACGTAACCAGTCTAGAGGATATTGGCAATCTAAACCTTCCATGCTTGACTGCATCAATAGATGACTCCACATTATGGCAAAAAAGGCTAGGGCATGTCAGTATATCATTGCTAAGAAAACTAGTCAAAAATCAGTTTGTTAGAGGTCTCCCCAAGATTAAGAAATCTGAGACTAATCTTTGTGATACCTGTGTGAGAAGCAAATAAACTAAAACTTCTTTCAAATCAAAGAATATGGTAAGTACATCTAAGCCACTTGAACTACTTCATACGGACTTATGCAGACCAATAAGAGTTAGAAGCTTTGGAGGAAATTGGTTTGTGTTTGTTATTGTTGATGATTACTCACATTTGTATGGACTATCTTTATTGCTTCCAAAGATGAAGTTTTTGAGAAATTTCAAGAATTTGTAGGACAAATCCAAGTACAACTCAACCTTAAAATCAAGGCCCTTTGGTCTGATCATGGATCAGAGTTTGAGAATCAACAATTCTTGAAAATGTGTGACCAACATGGAATCAACCACGCATATTCAACACCAAGAATACCTCAATAAAATGGGGTAGTTGAGTGCAAGAACAGACCATTACAAGAAGTAGCTAGAGCCATGCTATTAGGGAGTAATCTGGGCTGAAGTTGTAAAAATTGCATGTTACATCACAAATAGAACGCTCATAAGACCAATCCTCAACAAAACACCCTATGAACTGGTCAAGGGTAGAAAACCAAGCATAAGTCATCCCATAATCTTTGGTTGTAAGTGTTATATCCATGACAATGGAAAGAATTCTCTAGGGAAGTTCGATGCCAGGAGTGATCCGGCTATCTTCCTTGGGTACTCAAAAAGGAGTAGGGCATACAAAATCTACAACAAAAGGACTCTGAAAGTAGAAGAGAGTGTGCATGTGATCTTTGACGAAGCTGAAACCTATGAGATCAAAGAGAATGAAGAAGATAAAACTCTTAGATTTGATCTAGATAGACAAGATCACACAGAAACTACCAAAGATGAATCACCGACTAAGAAATACCTGCCGACTGGTCAGCAACTGATCAGCAACATGACAACGAAGGAAACAATGATGATGAAGATTCTTTATCACCATCAACCATTCATCAATCTTGAGTCCTGTATAAAGATCACCCATTGGAGAACATCATATCAGATATCTCCAAAGGCATTCAAGCAAAAGCACAAACATATGATCTCTTGGCCTTTTCCACAACAGTTTCACCCATCGAACCCAAGTATATCAAAGAAGTCTTGGTAGACCCAGAATGGATTGAAGCTGTGCAAGAGGAATTAAAATAGTTTGAAAGGTGCAAGTTTGGCATCTTGTGCCTCGACCTATTCATCAAGGAGTACTAGGTACAAAATGGGTCTTCAGGAACAAACTGAATGAAATAGGAAAAGTCATTAGAAACAAAGCTCGTCAGTTGGCACAAGAATGGGTATCACGATAGGTGACCGATTGGTAGATCAACGATCATACCAAGAAATGATTGGATCTTTGCTATATCTAACTACTAGTAAACCTGACATTGTGTATAGTGTTTGTCTATGTCCTAGGTTTCAAGCAGATCCAAGGGAAAGTCATCTCACAGCCTTGAAACAAATCCTACGTTATCTAAAACGATCTATATATCTTGGATTATCTTATCCAAAATTCACTAACTATGATATTGTAGGTTATTCAGATGCAGACTATGGTGATTCTATCACTGATCGAAAGAGCACATTCGGGGTAGCATTCTTTGTTGGATCATGCTTGATCGCATGAGGATCAAAGAAACAACAAAGTGTAGCAATTTTAACCGTAGAATCAGAATACATAGCTGCGGCAAGCTGCTGTGCTCAACTTTGGTGGCTCAAACAACAAATTGGTGATTATGGTGTCAAAACAGGTACACTACCTATTATATGTGATAATACTAGTGCCATATCTATCTCTGAAAATCCAGTACATCATTCTCGTACTAAACACATTGACATTAGACATCATTTTTTTAGAGATTGTTGTGAAAAAGAAATCAGTTGGTTTAAATACATTTCAACCGAAAACCAACTAGCAGACATCTTTACTAAGCCATTAAGTAGAGAAAGATTCAACAAGATTATTCATGATCTTGGAATGATATTCATTAATCACGATTAGACTATCTTTTCAACTCTCATGACCAGTCACCCACAGGTCAACAACACCTCAAGTATGTCGTTCAATGGTCTGTGTACAGTTTAATGCATGAATGTTGTGTCAAATACTTGAAACAGATATGTCAGCCATTTCACAAAAGTAAGGCTAGAATAAGAAGAGTGTAACGGATAGAAACGGGAAACTTACAACGGATCGACGACTGTCAGTCACGACCGATGCGCGTTGTGAATAGTACCATTGTGACATGTCAGCGAGCAGACGAGAAATGGTCACCGACCGTTACTCGATATCTATAAAAGGGCGATGAGAGTTCCACTCGTGTCACAATATTGCCTTCACTCTCTCTAAATCTCATAGCATACAATTAACTTCTTTTCTCTCTTACCAACACTCTAGTGAGCTTTGTGCTAAAAATTCTCACCTCACAGCCTCGCTAAGAACTCTCGATCGAAAAGTACTAAAATCCAGAAAACCCTTGATTAACCATGGTACCTCAGATTGCAAAGCGTTCAAAAACCACCAAGGCTATCCTAAGGGACATTAGCCCAGAGAAGATCATCGACACATAGCCGACAAGTCCTATCATAGCACCGCCACCTAATCGCCTATCCAAAAAGGAGGAAGATCAACTCACTCTCAGAGTCATGGATGAAGGCGAACTACAGGTAGAGGAGGTAAACTATATAAATGCCTACCTACCCAAACTTTATAACCTCATTCACTCGGGAAACCTCAAACCCAAAATACTACCCGCCATCACTCCTTCAAAACCTATGGCACCCTACCCTCAAAATCAACAAAAGTCACCACCAAACAATCGGCTGTGAATAAACCCAAAAGCAAAAGCTTCACACATGCTTCCACTAGCCGTATGACTCGCGCCTCTAAGCGCCTTCAAACTAAAAATAAAATGCCCAAGCAAGCCCACTCCACACCTGAACCAGCAACTCGCAAACTTCACTTCACCGACGAAGATGAAGTAACTCCAACTGACCTCGTCGAGCCAATCACTCATGATGTGGAAGAAGAGGAGGTCTAGAGTGACAAGAAGTCACTAGAAGAACACTCAACAGAAGTGGAAGCTCAAGAAAAGGGTTTGACCGCGGCAGATTCCAAGGAAAAAAAAGAATCCCCTACTCAAGCTGCTCAACCGGTCCCTGAGCTGTCCCCAACATCTCTCTGATCCTATCGGGAAGGAGAAAGC
Organism: Limonium bicolor; assembly: GCA_023374045.1. Lineage (NCBI taxonomy): Eukaryota > Viridiplantae > Streptophyta > Magnoliopsida > Caryophyllales > Plumbaginaceae > Limonium > Limonium bicolor. The sequence continues at coordinate 132,352 of JAIOTZ010000011.1, forward strand.
GACAAGGAGTCACTCTCACCAGTCATCCCGACGCTCGAGGAGCGTGAAAAACTGAAGAAGGCGAAGGAAAATAACAATGGCTCCAACACCGCACACTCAAGAGCTCGAGGAGCTCTTTCAGTCAAAAAGAGCGGTCGCGGAGCCACAGCCGCAACAATCACTCAAAGAGCCCATCGCTGCTACACAGAGCTGCTCAAAGAGCACTTGAGGCACCTAGACCCTCTCCAGAGTGAAGACGATGAGGTCTACATCATTTCAGAAGTCCAAGAAACCCTCATCAACATCACGAAGTCTTGGATTTGCAAGACTTTCAACCTGGAGCTAGAAGACTGGCCGTCACCAAGGACACGACTTGGAATGACTTGGGACATCAAGGAGGAAAGATGGTCTATCTTTCAACAAGGGGGTAACAATGAAGAACTTCCACGTGGTGCAATGTCCATCCCCAACAGAGTGCTCCACAACCTTCTCACCCACAACATCACCCCAAGGAATCAACAAACCCACATCAATGCCAGAGATGTGCGGAGCCCTAAGGATGAAGGAGAATTGACCTTCCAGCTATGATTCTCCTCACCCTTGATGAAAGCACGTCAACCAAGGGCTAGTACACGGGGGAGTGGTCACTACGGCACTGGAAGAATTTGGAGTGGACACCGACCGCTTCCACGAGTGCTCGCGGACCGCTCAGGATAGCATGTGCTCAAAGATGCTATCCAAGATGGGGATCAAGACCCAAAGGGAGAAGCTTATGGTCCTTCAGAAGCCAACAAAGAGCGATCAGAGCCTCGCCCACTTGCCATGACTTTTGCTCACAAGAGAAAGCACAGTCTTTCACCGGTCCACGACAGGTCGAGGACCAGTCTAGATACTTCAGCCCGAGACGTTCTTCAGCGTGTAAGAGTCACTCTTACAGTTGTGCAGGCTGTCTCCAAAGAACCTAGTGTTCAACACATGGTTTAAGGAGCGATAGACTTCATGGATAAACATCAATAGCCTGAGAGTTCTATGTCTTTTAGAGACTCGAGTGAAGCTTGCAAGAAATTATAGTATTAGTTAGATTTTTATATTTTTCTTTTGTTTTCCTGCCATTGGCTATCTGTTTCAAAATGTCAACTTTTGACATCAACTGAAATGCAACTGTTATTTTCTATTTTGAATGCAAATATTTTGTACAAATGACTTTATTACATTGGCTACTTCTTTCTTGATTGTACACTGCATCTTGATCAGAGACAACACCTTTTAGCAACATGTGCATGCTCGTCACATGACAGATCATTAATTCGTTAGGACTGCAACACCATTAATACACAGTTATTACACCCTCACGACCAAACAGTGGCATGCCCCTCACCTATCTTTATATCAATTGCTCAACCATCACTCTCACAATCAAATCTCCCAATCACTAAACGCTCTCTTTTACAACAATCATGAATCATGAAAATTACAGTTCATCTAGCTCTAATGAGAAAACCATTTTCTCCACCATTAGGAAATTCATGAAACAAAAGAAAGGTCTCCCTCCATCCAATCTTCGTCCATAACCCGAAGTGCCGTCTGCATGGTCCACCAATGTAAGTGCTAGCCAGACCCAGTTAGTAACTTATTACTCCACAAATTCGCTCATCGAGTCCAGATATCAGAGTTACTCTGTTGATAACCCTCGTGGCTTAGACTCTTCAGATTCTGCCACATCCAAGCGTCACACCTCTTGAAATTTGTCTCTATCAAATCTAGTCTATAATCTATGGAATGTTACGGCCTTTTCAATAACTTGAGTCGTGTAATTGCTCCCTCTTTTGCTGTATGGCAAAGGGGGAAAAGAAAGATATATACTTGTGAACTTATGTCTACCATCTTTATGTTAAGTAATTGAATCTTAATGAAAGCCTCTCTACTATGGCCCGGTATAAGGTTGTTGTTGTTATTATGTTATTGTTCATCATTTGATTATTTTTCTAACCCTTAACAAACTCAGGGGGAATCCCTCTTAGGGGGAATATTCTCACTCCCATAGCTAAATACTAAACGTCAAGTACATATGTCCAAAAATCAATTTTGTATCAGTTGCCATCATCAAAAAGGGGGAAATTGTTAAGTCAAGATCCTTTGGTTTTAATGATTGCAAACCTGTGTTATTTATCTAATATGGTTATTGAGCTTATAATTCAGATAAATAGATGAGAAAGTGGCTTAGCACGCAAGGTTACAAGCGCACTTAAGTCATGAGTGGCTTGGCACGCAAGGATGCAAGCGCACGCAGTTCAGGACTGTGCCCAACCAGTCGGGCACCTATCTAGGAGAACTCTGATAGAACTTCTAGTATTCACAAAGAGTCAAGCACCATATGACCATGTCTCTCATGCATCAGACGAAATAGAAGACAAAATACATCAAGTGTGTCGACAAACTCATGCATCCACACAAGCAACTAGCTCGCGACAAAAGCCTTGCTCATTAATGAACAAGATAACAAGACAATGCCAGGGCTATTAAGAGGTACTCATTACGCAGCATTAAATAAAGCATGGGAGAGCATTAATGAGGCAAACAAGATCAGGCAAGTGGAGGGTACGAGTGGTGACCGACCACCTGAGCACACACCTCCCACGTGTCCAATCATAGGGCGACATGTGTCCTGACGGTTCCATAGCAAGTTGAAGATCAGCCTATATTCGAGCGTGGCTATTTTGCTGGGGATAAAGAAGCAGACGACTCCTAGAGTCTAGGAGATCATAGGTTGTTTGTTACACATCTTAACTTACTTGTATAAATACGAGTATAACGTCTTATGTAAATCATCTTGGTCATATACGAAGAAGAGAGATAACTATAGCAAGTGTGAGTCAGACTAATTGAGTGTAAGTACTAGGAAGTTGGTGAGCTAGATAGGACTGGGTCTGTGAGTTAATACTGTGTGTATTTGGTAGACTGATTAGTCGGGGAACGGTTGGGGAATCGTAGGCCTGATGTCAAGAGAAGGTAGAGGACTTAGGGATAAAGTCCTAAACTGTCCCAAAGTCCGTAGGTAGGGCAGAGGGAGATTGAGTAAATTTCTGTGTGTAAATTGTCAATCGAAAAGGAGTTTCCAGTTTGAGTTTATCAAGTACTTTCCTCATTTATCAAGTAGTTGACATAGGATAACAATACGTCCGCGATCGGTCGGGGACGCATCAGGAGCATTAGCCAGTTTCACTATCGTTGTCTCAAACAGTGAGGATGTTGATGGATACGCAGGAACTAAACGATCCCTGATTTTCTATTGCCATCAACAGCCACAAATTAGTCTCCGCACTCAAATTAATCGACCATGACAGCGCCGGGAAGATTAAAATCCCAATTGATCCAAATTTTCAAGTTGATGATCAAGATTAAATCAATGAGATAAAATTCGGTTATCATCAATAACAACCATTTTTACCTTCATTACTCCTGTAAGGCGCAAGTTACACAATCTCTCTACATGGATCTACTAACATGGGGCCGACACCATCATTGTCTTCATTTGATAAGTTTTAATACTAGTTACAATTTATTTTGTATATACTTCAATTTTAGTTGAATTCTTAGTTATAGTCCAAATCAATTCTATTCTAATTATAGGTACATCCTCTACCCCACAATCTGATGCCCACAATTTAGATTAAGAAGAAGATGATATCAACATGTCATCAAGAAAGAAACTGACTTCTTGGGTGTGGCCATACCTCACAAAAAAAAAGATCCTAAGGCCGAAACATACAAGCAATATTGCAACATTTATAACAGGGAACTTGCATGGCAGTGGGCGCCGGGAACGGATCTTTTGAAAATCACTTGAAAACGCATAATATCTACAACGATACAACAATGGGGGGTACCGCCAGCCAAACTATGCTTACCGGGTTTACCTAACGACAACCCGATCCAGGTTTTTTTCATATGATAGAGAAAGAATGATAGATGACATGGCTAAATTTATGATTACAAAACAATTGCCTTTTAATTTTGGCGAAAGCTCCTACTTTAAAAATTTTGTTTGCACCACAATACAACCACAATTTAGGAGAGTTCCTAGGAACATACTTAAACGTAGAGCTTTTGCACATCATGCAACAACTTGAAAAAAACCTAATGGAAATGATAGATAACTTTGATGGGCGTGTTATCTTGACTAGTGATCTGTGAACATTTACAACTAATGAGACGTTTATTTGTGTTACACTTTATTTGATTGATAGTTTTTGGACGGTTCAAATGCGTATTATTGCTTTTGATATTTTTGATGATGTGCATACCGGTCATAACAGTTCTGTAAAATTGAATAAATTATTATCTCAATGGAATTTGTTAGAAAATGTATTCTTTATTTCTTTAGATAATGCTTCGAACAACACTAGGTGCGCACATTTTTTAGAAGCTAATGCGCTACTCAAACTCTTGCTTGACAGAGATTTCTTACATGTTTGATATTGTGCACATGTTTTAAATTTGTGTGTTCAGAATGGGTTACATAACTTGACTACTTTACTAGAACCACTTAGGCATGTTGTAAGAAAAATTAGGAAATCGCATCTTGTTAAACAGGAATACAAAAAATTATGTGAGCAAGCTAATTGATGTGCTCTTCATTTTTCTCTCGATACCCCACTAGATGGACCTTCACTTATGATTTTTTGCTCAAAACTAAGAAACATTAGCTAATTTTATCTCATATTTACAATTGAAATATCCCTAAGAATTCTAAAAATAATTACAGTCTAATTATGTTATTTTATTAAGGCTAACATATTCCAATAATGGATTAAGTAAATATTTACATGAATTAAGGGTTCTAGGAACCTCAATTTTATTTATATAAATAAATATAAGATTCCAAAAGGGTTAGTTAAACCGTACATAAAATAATAAGCTAAAGGATATATTTATAAAGTGCAAACTAAACAACAAACCGATAATTTACCCGCACTTATCTCTTCTTCTGGTAACTTATCATAATAGTAGAAGTTTTTGAATTCTTCTGTCGCACCTGGTTAAGCTTACTGCTGCACACTGCTCGCCATATTCGAGAGGGTTAGCTGAAAACGTTTGATTTCATAACAACTCAAATTTGTGTTCTTCTCTCTAGTGACTACAACAATGACAGTTTTTGGATTCTTCTGAGCAATTATGGGTTAGTTGAACTGATGTGATTTATTGGGATAGACTTGGGTTCATAAACGAAGGTTTGCAGTAAGTTACAGGTCTCATATATATACATGTATACGGATGTTATGGTGGGTATGAGTTAAATAATTAGTATACATGTCAGTGTTAGATAAGCTCGCAACGAATCCACCGAGTATGGATGTGTCAGTGTTCACATTGGGCGTAATAATGGAATGTGTACAGGCATAATTCTATTTCTAATCGAGATAATCACCCGACTGTGCCGTTGGTGTTAATCGTGAATAAAACAAAAATGAGTGTATTTTAGTTAAGGGCTGGTTGTACCGATCATAATTAGAACATGACATACTCTGCTATCAAATGGCTTATGCGTTTAAAAGATGGGAGACTAAACTTAAATTAAGTGTAGTTAATGTTTATGAGGTTCTGGTAATAAGTTGAGTTGGTTGTATTATATTAGTCTGTTGAAAGATTGTAAATCGATAATGATAAGATTTAGTAGGAGTATGATGAAAATGTCATTTGTTATGGTAGTTACTAATCTAAAATAAATTACAAAACTTAAATCAACCTAAGCGTTAAAATTTCAATATAACGAGTAAGTAGTGAATTATTAAGCGGTTAAAAGGATTAGTGATTTTATGAATTAATTTATGTTTATATAATTAAGTTTAAGAAAACGGGGTGAGTAATAAATAATAACCTGAGGATAGAAGATTAAGTGGTTAAATGGATTAAAATATTGATTGATAAATGAGTTAGGAAACTTTGGGTTTAATAATAAGTCAAATTTAAATAAAAAGTGTAACAATAGTTAAGAATATAGGAATATGTATATTTAAGCTTGAAGAAATGAATGAAACTAATATGAGGTAAAACTTCAGGAGAAATCTTATTTTATTATTGAGGATTAAAGTTAGAAAAGATTAATACATTTGGTCTATATGAAAATTGATGACCAATAAGATATAGTTAAAGGAAAGTTAGGAATAAGTTCATCACTCTCGATAAGTGAGGGGATAGGAGTTTAAAATGACGAATGAAATAAAACACATACCTTGATAAAAATGAGCTAGAATAAGTTTAGTGTATATGTATATATATAATGATATCAGTATCATATATTGAATTTTAAGTTAGTATCATGTATTATAAGATATTTGGACTAATTTTTTTATGGATGGTTAATAGATTAGAGGGTTTATTGTAAACATACAAGGTCTTAGTTAATGATTATATAACCATTTAAACTAACCCACCCGAAATTAGAATACTCCTAAAAGAATCATGTTACCATTAACTAGTAAATCTTTAAAACTAATTTGGTGGAACGGGCAATTAAAAGAAGTAATATATTTTAACAAAGGGTGATGGAAGATTAATAATGTGTATCTACTTTCTAAATCTAGAACTTGGGTGACCAAGCTTGTGATAGGACACTTCTCAGAACTACATGTGTAAGGTATGTTATTATGTGATCCGAATAACCCCGAGGGTCACTTTGGGTTCGGATGTGTGAAAATTGTTTGATAAGAAGATATGTGTGTCTACAACTTTTTTATATTGTTATTGCATGTTGAATCGTATGATGTGGAGTAATATTCTTGCTTGAGTTTTACTTGTGTGTGTAAGTTCAAATGAGACAAGTACCAAATAAATTACATGAATATATAAAATATAAGTAATGACAAGAAATATGTATGTGAGAAATGATGATAAATAGTGGATATGTTATCCATATATATGAAAAACCTAAGAATGTTTCTTAGGAAATGTGGTTGAAAAAGTCATTATCACATGAAATTTGGATATGATATCTATTGTATCGAATTTCTTAAGAATGTTTCTCAAACATTGAGATTGTGACTATTATCATACGGGTGGGTATTATTATTGGTGAGAAATCCAGGAGGTTCTTGGTCATGTGTTGTGATCACGAGTGGATGTATGAGATCATGTCTACTCAAAGTATTGGAAAGCCAACAAGTCGATTGATTGTGTGTTGGTTCACCTCGTCTGGTGTCGGCTACTGCCGCAGGTATCCCACCTTATAATAGGGAAATTGTGTTATCATCTAACATGGTGGCACATCAAGGTTATGGGATAAATTGATTATGATATCTAAACCACCTATATAAAATGATTATATACTTAACGGATATTATAAGATACCATGAACCTTATAGTCTCATAATGAATGATAAGGAGGCCTCGAATGCTTGGGAAATGAATGAGCTCAAAACTATTTCTGAATTATTTATTGTATGACTATCTTTCGCTTGAGCTTGTTTGTGTGAATGATTTATTCTATTGGATACATGATATGGTTTCTGAATGACTTGAATATTCTGATGTTATGTTTTATTGATTTGTTGGAAACTAAATTATAATAAAATGAATTGCATGTTAGCTTCGACCAAATAACTCAAGAGTGGTCTAAAGGTGTATGAGGGTTACATAATAACATACTCAGCAATTGGGTTGATCTGTCCAACAACATTTTTTTACAGGTGCATAGATGAAGACCCACAACCGGAGAGCGGGAATGGGTAGATTTTTGGGAATTAATTTTATTTTTGGCTTTTGGTATAAGATTGTAATTTACTCATAATTTTGGATTTGGATGTAATACTATCTCTGTCATACTTTGCGTTCTATAAGGATTTTTGGTACCCTTGTTGCACATGTGGGTGTGTAACGGCGGTAGCATCCCAGTTTGGTTTAGCGCTTTTAGTTTTGGTTTCCACTGCTGATTATTGATTAATTAAATTGGAAAATTAGGTACATCTGATTAATGTAAGTTGTTAAGAAGGGATATTACAATTACACTATTGTTGGTCAACCCATTTCTGAATCGATGACTTCTGACTTTTTTTACTAGTGCTATGGTAGTGTGCAATGTATTAAAATGTTTTGATAGTGTAACCAAGGTCTTTTCATTAGTTTATGAACCGAATGTGCATCTCATCTTAAATAAATGCATATTTATTTTCCATGTTTTGCAAGAGAATAAGAATGTAAGTGGGCTCGATGGGGTTACTAAGGATATGATGTCTAAATGGTTTCCATAGTTTAATAAATTTTCTTTGATTTATTGTATTGCCACTGTTCTTGATCCGCGAATAAAAGTAGATGGTCTATAAAAAATGCTTGAGTATTATTATAGTATTGTTCCAAGAGGTCAACCTTAGACAGATTATGTTGAGAAACATGTTGCAAAGGTTGATAAAGCCTTGAGATCTATACATGATGAATACACATCAAAGTTTCGTCTAGACGAGCTTTCTGCAGGTGCTGGTGGTAGTAGTGGTTTCTCTTTTAAACCACCACACCCCAATAGCAAAAGAAGTTCTTTGATTGCTAGTATTTTGAAAAGAGCAAAATCTATTCAATCAGGTGCCGAATTTTGTACATACGATGATTACCTTAACTTAACTTTTAGTTCTAATGATGATGGTGATATAGATAATCTTAAGTGGTGGCAAGCTCATGATGGCAAGTTTCTCATCCTAGAAAGTATAGCCCGAGATGTGCTAGCAGTTCTAGGTTACTTTTGGGTCAGCGTTTAGTGCAAGAAAACGAGTGTTGGATGAAAAGAAATCAAGCCTTGCACCATACTCAATCAAGGTTTGTGTTGAGAAGTATGATTGAGACTTAGCCGAGTTGTGAGCCCAAGTGCGAGCACTGTAGTACGAAGGGAAACATGATGAATGTAATATTTTAGAATGTAGTAGTATTAATTATTTCCATGTAATATTATTAGGACTTGTAGTTATGTAACCTTTTGATAGTTGTACTCTTTTTCTTATTAGAGTTTTTCGAATTAGTTTTTACCTAATAAGGTTTTAACAAGGTAGTGAATTGATTTCATATTAATGAACTCTTTTCACTCTTCAATTTTAAATTCTATCATAAATTATAAGTATTTCTTACTTACACAATTAGGGTATTAAACTTGAGAATTAGTGTAGCTGTGAGCAAAATAGACAAAGAGAGCAACACGTGCGCACAAACGGGTCTCAATTCGGAGCTCAAACAAAGAAACTGGATCCGACCTCCCCAAGTGGGTCGGTCATACCGTTGTAAAAATAGCCTGACAGACCCACAGTGGGGCCGATCTCTTAAGTCGGTCAAAATAGAAAGCTTAATGTCTTTGACCGACCCAAGGTCGTGGGTTGGTCCCTTAGGTCGGTCAAAGACAAAATATCTTTTTGTCTTCGACCAACCCAAGGATCGTCCCACTGTGGGTCTATCGGGCTAAAAGTTCGAGACCCGAATATGGAACCAATATGAAACCCGTACCAGATCCGATAAGAAACTAGTGGGAACAGGTTTTTGACCGAATCCAAAGTCGAATACACATTTCAGGACCGGAATCGGAACTGTCTCTGACCTGTTCTGAATCTGAATACACTTGTTCGACCGAAGCCACTAGACCGGAGTTGTGGGCACCATTAGACTCTACTGTCTTTCTAGTTGCACAAAAACAATTATATACACACTCTCTTGCCAACAAAATCTGCGACAAAAGATCATCAACCACAATTAAACAAGAATTGCAGTCATCAACATCATTCATACACAACCACATATATCACATAAATGAGTGAAGGGGGAAAAAAATAAGTCCATGCACGAAGCATTCAACATTTTATTACTCTCCTTTTTTGAATTGATAACATTATGAAGTTGGCTCCTTTTCTGTAGTTATCAAACACTCGATTCTAACTCGGTAGAAGTAGGTCGGCAAAGTTTTGAACCATGGTTCAACGAATGAAACTAACCGCTCACAAAACACTGCGAAAAAAATTTATTTTTGTGTAGTCCAAAATTTGAGGGTGCGGCATTATATATCATATACATAAATACATATCTACATTGACAGTAGACCCTCGGCAACAATTAAGTAAATAGAACGAATCTAACTTTGATACCACTGTTAGATTTTTGATCAAGGTACCAACCTCTAGCACAGCGAAATAATCTCATTCATCATTTTACTTGTTCTCAACATAATCATCCTTCCCTTATTATCAACTAATAAATTCTCCCCCAACTATCAGGTAGAGGAAGTCAAAACAGTACTCCCCACGCAATCCACAACCTAAAAACTTTAACACGACTCTCTTTATTTTATATTTCTGTCTATCTCGAGAAACTAATTCCAGAATATCTATATATAAATAATATAAGGAATAAAATAATAATTAATATTTTTATCTGTAATTATTTGACATTACATATATTTAACAAATAAATATTATTTTATTTATTACTTTAATAAAATAACCAAAATAACACAAATACTAGGAAATGATAGGGAAAAGAAAGGTCCAACCTAATCAACCGGCGGTTTACTTCAAAAAAAGTCAGCTACATCATATGGTGTTTTTTTTTTTTTTTGAAAATAATCATATGGTGTTTCTGTAACTAGCGACTTGGAATATCAATACTTTTACCGGGTTTTCTACTAACTGTTGCATTTCACAGTATCTCCAGCGAAATTAGTTTACTTCTGGCTCAAAAACAATAACAAATTAACAATGATCTCCAAATGAAATAGATAAGTTGCTTATTGACGTTCTTTCTGCCTGAGACTCTCGAGTTCTACCATGCTATCAATTTTGCATTTCACAGCATTTACAGGAGGGATATTCACTTCTGGCTGGGGCAAAAATCAACATTGATCTTCAAATGAAATAGATCTCGCTTATAGATGCTCTTCTCCCTGTGACTCTGGAGTCCTATGCATCCGCTTTGAGAAGAATATGGGGGTTGTCGATGAACAAATTCTCCTGGAATGAGGAGTGCAGACTTCTTGTTTTAGAGTAAAGTTAATACTTCGATCACAGATGCAGCCTTCTCTTTCAGATAATTTGTGGTTAAAGATACAAGCAGGGGCGAGTCTAATAAAAGCAGGTGCGCGGATATACCAACAGGAAAATAACATTTGTCAGAATAATAACAATTTAATGAGAAAGAAGAAGTAGACAATAATAGCAACTAAACCAGAGGTCGACGGAATCATATCATTTTTCTTCATTGTTTAAACTTATCAGCTGCTCAATTAAGCATCTTCACCACATGAAGGCTACAGAAGTCACCTCAGTCATCGGTATAAAATGCTGGAGAATTGATGAACTCCAAAGAAAATCAAGTAATAAATCCTAATCTCAAGCTTTCCACAAAAGAAAATCAAGTAATAAATCCTAATCTCAAGCTTTCCACAAAAGAAAATAAAGACTCATCCACTTACATCAGAAAGAGTATAAAGTTATTTACAAATGCATACAGTAGTAGTCAACCATAGCTTCAAAATTCTATCTTCATTAACACAATAGCATGAATTTCGCAGAACAACCAAATAATCTTACCTCATAAGATCATCTTAGGTAAGCCTTCGGTCTCCAAGACAAATCTCAGTCTTTCGGATCGCCTTTCTCATCGCTGTAAAATGCACGGTGTTCTCTAAACCAGAAGAAATCAATGGGCCAATATAATCTACTTTGTCAACCAAAATCACATACTCAGCTTCACAAGTGATGGCAGAAACTAAAACTTTACTTTCATTTCAATTATGATTATCTCAAATTCAATGAGGCATGACCTGTCTCATTCAAGTGCTTGTGAAGTTTATTTCTCGAGTCAAACCCTACACCACATTTCTCACATTCAAGGGTCAAGTGCTTTGTTTTAGCCTTCTGTTTTCTTCCTTTGGAAGCCTTCTTCATCTCAGCTTCCGTATTCTTCTTGTCAGCTTTGGACTTGATATTATCTCGCCCGTCAACATTTGACTCAACATTTACCAGGTCATTGACAATCTGGGAATCATCCTTAGCTGTAGCTTCCATGTTAAGGGAATTAGAATTACCATTGCTGGCTCGCAATGCTTCTCCATCAACATGCTTAGTTTTCCCTCCTTTAGCACGCCTTCCCTTCTTAACTTTTACCTTATTATATTCAGTGAATTCTAACTCTTCATCATTATTACTGTCGAGATTTGACTGAGGCCCCCATCTGCCCAGCTTCTTATTCTTACGGCCTGAAAGCATAGCCTCAAGAATGCTGGACCCATCATCATCAGACTTATCAAACTTCAGTTCCTCGGAAGGGTTGACATCATCAACATCAGATCTCTCACCTTCAGGCTCAGTAACCAGCTTGTCCCCAGTTTCCTCTACTTCAATACGCATCCCATCCCTGAACTCTGTCTCTAACTCACTAACACCTCCAACCTCTGACTGAAAACAAGAGTTGAATCTCCCATTGGAAACATTATCATCCACATCCTCCTCTGCTTTAGCTTCTTCACTCTCTATCTCTCCAACCTCTGACTGAAAACAAGAGTTGAATCTCCCATTGGAAATATTATCATCCACATCCTCCTCTGCTTTAGCTTCTTCACTCTCTATCTCTCCAACATCATCTTCATCGTCGAATGATGCCTTCAGTTCAGCTACCTTCTCCTTGTGCTTCTTTGATTGCTCGTGATTCTTCCATTGTTTCTCCGACTTGAATTTCTTGCTACAAACAACACAATACCACTCCTTCAATTCTTCCTCTTCTTCCCTTTCAGCATCCTCACCATCATATTCTACCTCCTCAACCTTGGTCCATTCAGGCTCTTCATACGTCCTTGCTTTCTCCATCCTCTGTCTCTCCATCTCCTTCTTCCTCGCCAATTCTTCCTCTCTTTTCTTCTCCCTCTCTGTCTCCTTCCTTACCATCATATCAATCACCCTCTTATCCCTCTTCTTGACAAACTCAGCAAGACCACGAACTGTCTCGTTGAATTCCCTCTTTGCTTTCTTCCTAATCTTCTTGTTATCTTCCTCCATCAGCCTCCTCGTTTTTCTATTTCCCCCAGCGTCACAATCCCACTTATCCACCCAGCCGAAGTCCATCACAGTGCAAAACCCTAACCAATACCCGTAAAACGCATTTACCTGTGAATAAGGACTCTTAAGGTCACCCATCAAAGGGGCCTCCTTTAACCCACCCAACCCTAGCCCTAATTTCCTGGCGTAATTCACTTCATTCTTGAATACCTTATCAAATACCTCCCCGTAAACCCTGTAAAATCCCTTCTTCGAATCTGAGTAATCTGTATAGCAAGAGGTAGAGAAGTAGGAGAAAAGATTCGGGATACCAATGGAATCGGAGGAATTAGATGGAGAGGAGAGGTCCGAAAATAGGATTTGTGATCTGTGAGAATCGTACCACTTCCGCTCCTTTGGATCGGAGAGAACCTCATACGCATGAACAAGCTCTTGGAAGGACGCTGTTGCATCATCGGACGATAACCCAGATTGGATGAGCTTGTCAGGGTGACGTTGAAGGGCAAGCTTCTTGTAAGCTGATCGAATTTCATCAGCCGAACAGTCCTGCGTCAAGCCCAACACCTCGTAGTAACACCTCTTTCCTGCCGTCGACATCATTTGGCTCTTTAATATTTATCCCTGCAGCTCGGCAAATGTGTCACTGGAGATAAAGATGACGGCCAAAACGATGATGCCGGTGGCACAGTGGAGGGGGTACCGAATGTAGATAGGGTGACAATTGAGGTTTGTCGAAGGAGAGCACCTGCGATAGAACCCCTATGTTTCAGCTATGAACGTGAATGCTCACAGATAACTAACCCTACTTTGAGTCAGGCGGCATTTGGGATTCGTAGTGCGAAGCAGAACGGGGAAGCTCTCCCTTTTTAATACTATTAGGAAATAACTACTCCCTCCTATTCTAATTATAAGTCATTCTAGAATTTTTCACAATTTTTAAGAAAGAGTTTAAAAAGATTAGTATACCCTTACTTTTTGTATTGGGGGAATAAAAAAGTAAGTATACTTTATTGGGAAGATAAAAAGTAGAGTGCAATGATAATGATAATTAAAAAAGTAGAAACGGTAAAAGTAGAAAGATAGATACAAAAAGTCTAAAACGACTTATAATTTGAACATAATTCTAAAGCCTAAAACGACTTATATTTAGAATAGGAGGGAGTAGTTGATTGTTAGGTCTCATTCTCGGTCATATTATCAAATGGGTTTATTTGATTGGTTAGTTTTATTTATGTATGTCATATACATCAATTGTTATATTAATTATTTTTTCTCTCTATTTTTTCTAATTTCAACTAACAACTTGATCTTGTAAAAGTTGTTAGGCACTCAAAAACAGCACTAACAAATGAACTTTTATAATATGTGACTCTTATTTAAGTAGGTTTTGAGAAAGAGTTTTACCCCACATTTTCTTTATACCTCAATACTTTTTTGTAATTGTTGAGAGGTGAATCGTCCCATTGCGGATGTTTCTCCAGCTTCTTCATTGTCACCATATGCTTTATTTCTTCAAACTCATGTTGTCATACAGCATACACCATATTATCTAAATCTTCATTGTATATTTCTTGCTGCAATCCTAAACTTTTCACAAACTCATCTTGAAAGATTTTGTAGCTTCATGTGTGTATACATCTCTTGAGTATGAAAGAAGTTTGACATTCGGGGCTATCATGTCTGGTTTGCTAGTAAAGCACTTCCAATCATCATATTCCTGAATTTCTCTTCATTCTGAAATCACATTGTAGAAAGTTTCGTAGAACTCGCAAAGTGTTGAGTTGTTCTTCATTTTTCTTGAAATTGAGTGATTTGTACTCTCGATCCTCTTAGAGGACAACGCACCACCAGAGAAGTAATTTTTGGAAAACGCCTTGTACCATTTCTCCCGATTTTGATACAACCTAATAAGTCATGGATTTTGTTCACATTGACACTCTTTCGTGATCTTGCACTTCATCAGAATGTATATTCACTACAGAATTTGGTACATAGTTCACAGCAGAAAACAATTCACTTTAATACCACCTATGGCTATGATTCATTTTCATTAGACGAAAGATTCACTTTAAACATACAAGTTACTTTTAACAATTTTATCATAAAGTAAATTTACTTCATAATTCTAAACGAACTTTACAACAAACTTTTTTTTGCTTACATAACACAATTGATTCAATTTCATTATACATAGGGTTCACTTTAAACAGTCGAGTTACTTTTAACAATTTCATTAGAATTTAGATGTAGATCATTATTCGATACAAGAGTTTATAGTAGAAAAAATTCATTTTCATACACTGATGATTCATTTATAGTATGCATATGATCCACTTTCAAGTGCAATTTTTCTTACCTCAACCAGACATGGTTAAACTCGACTTCTGTTTCACAGTACTTTAAAATATACTGTAACTTACTGTTAAACCCTTCTCTCCGATTAATCAAGTGTCCAATATGTTTCTTGGCATTCTCCATGATATGCCATACACATAGACGATGCTTAGAATCTGGAAATATCTTGGTGATTGCGTAGTCCATTGCAGAACACTGATCTATCATTATTGTTTGTGGTTGAATGGAACCCACTGACTTTAGAAATGTACCAAATAACCACATAAATGATTCAATCTTCTCATTCAATAGGAAGCCACAACCAAACATAACATTCTTCCCATGATTATTCATTCCCACGAATGGTCCACAAATCATTTGATATGTGTTTGTACGATATGTGGTGTCATGAACTAGAAGATCTCCCCATAACATGTAGTCCTCTTTCATTGTACCATCCCTCCAGAAAAAGCTACATAATCTTCCATCTTCATCCAACTGAAAGTCATAGTAAAAATCTTTTTCTTTTTCTCTTCTTAACTTAAAAGTTTCCAACAATGTGCTTGAATCACTGTTAATGAATTTTGTACGTTCAGACTGTATTGCATCATACAAATATCTTTATACGAATCCTACATTTAAAGTGCCACCAGATTCTGTTCTCAGGAATCGGTACAAATCAACAACCGATATTCCACTTTTTTCATGTTTGATACATGTGCGATTGTATCTTGGGGTACACTTTTGTGTGATCTGAAAAACTTGGCTTCACTTGGATTACTAAATGGATGAGAATGTTCCATTTTGTGACTTGTAACAGTCCATCTACTGTTTTGACCCTCAACTTTGAAAGCTATCATTGCTTTGCATTCTGTCCTAGTATCAATTCTGAAGAACAGTTTGTTTTGTTCTTTTCTTAGAACTGTTTTCCCAGCTTGGCAGCACACTTATGTTCTTAAATTAATACTACCATCTAGTATTTTCTTCTTTTCTTTGCAGCGTATACAAAACCCTTGTTATACGCGTAACTATTGTACAACTCATAGGCTTCTTCTTCACTTGTTACCATTTTGCCAATCAACTCTGAATATTCTGCTTCAATGTAAGTACTAACTTGTAATGCAGATAGTTCAGGCACACCTGCGGTAAATGTCATACTAAATATGTATCATATCTCTAATAAAAGTGAAGTATACACTGTAAAGGAATGAATCTTTTTCTGCTAAGACAACTCAGTCAATATCTCTCTGTTTTATAACCTGTTAGATACATTATCATCGTAAACCTCACTACATAATTTGTTCATCACACAGAAACAAAAGTTTTGAAATCATGATCCACATTCGTTTATCAAATTTGTATTTGAATTGTGTAAAGTAGTACCATCAATTTCACTTCTGATAACAGTTAGGTTTTCTTTGGAACTCATGATTTCCACTGTTTGATTGCTGGGCTAGCTGAAGGTTGATGACGATGAACAATGATCGTCAATCAGCGATGACCGATCGGTGTCGATATTAAAATTAAACACGTGGATGAAGCCACGATAGAAGGTGACGCAAGCGTCTACCTCTCCGTTCTGTTTTATAAAATAGGAGTGAGGTTAGGGTTTGTTAGTTTTCAATCAGCGATGACCGATCGGTGCCGATATTACAATTAAACACGTGGATGAAGCCACGATAGAAGGTGGCGCAACCTTAACGTGAATTAATACCAAAGCCTTAACGTGAGCTGAATGGAAAATAAAATACGCCCCATTGTTCCCATCAAGATTCAAACCTAGGACTAGTTGGTTCCCAAGTGAACATACTAACCAGTTACACTAATTCAGAACTTGATATAGTAATGCGAGTAATAATACTAAAACCCTAATTCGAACTAAATGAATTCCATAAAAACGATGTTGTTATTAATGAAAATATACAGTAAAATGAAATATTTTAATCTAACAAAATGAATTATTTTCTTCCTAAGAGTCATGAAATTATGGAATGTGAATAATAAAATAGAAACATAATAAAATATAAGATAAGTGAATAACTTAATAATACGTACATGAAATAATGAAATAGTACTAGTATGATGGAAATAAAAATACAAGTGAATGCCATAAAAATGGGAATTGAATTAATATGTACAAGTGACGGTAAATAGGATGAAATAAACAAGTAATAAAATGAAATGAGATGAGACGAGAGCGATTTTAATCAAATTTGCAACAAAACAAAATATACTAATATAAACAATAATAGTGAAAGATGCATAAAATGACAGAAATAACAATGAAAATGATGATGATAAAATGAAAAGTAAATACTAGAAAGCAATTAAAAGTAGTATTGCCTCAGATAAAGTAAATAAGTAACAAAATAAAAGAAAAATGAATGGATAAACAAATAAGAAATAACAATAGAATATAAAGAATAATGATAATAATAATAAGATCAGTAAATAAAACAAAAGGGACAGTGAAATACCCCTACTTAATTAATATTGATTAAATATATAATCAATTAAATTGAGGCCTAAACATGCCTCAAAAATAAATTAAACACAACAATGTTTAACAAAAAGCAAAAATTACACCCTTTGACCTTTTCGGGTGAATAAATATCCAAACGACTCCCGTTTGACCTAAAATTTTAACCTGAGCCTTATAACACATAAATGAACACAATAAAACTGTTTCCAAGGGAAACCGAGCTCAGAAACTCTTTGGGACACAAAATGTACACCAAACTTCATTAAAGCACATTTTGGCGAGATTGTCTCCAAAATGGGTTTTATTTAATTTTAGGGTCTTGAATACCCTTAAATATACTAATGTGACATCATGTGCCACACATTAAAATGTCTAAATGAAAGTTTTTCACAAACCAAAAAAAATATATGGGCATTGTTTTGCGAATAATAACCAAATATTGCAAAGTAACATTTAATCACTTAATCTAGTCTATGGTCAACATATTCCCTTGACCTTGGCTAATATATTACCGCCAGCATAAGCCTCACTTCCCAGCATATTACCGTTACAAATCACAAGCATATATATATATCCCATTATTTCCACTTCAATAAAGTAACATAAACATATTTGTATGATGTTAACATTGTCACTTCATTTTTATCACCATAGCCGATTGATAAGGACAGGTTCCTAGCTACATACTGGCCGGTTACAAAGCAAATAAACATAACATATCAAGCTACTCTACAAAAACAATAAGCCTGCGACATATACATATTATAGGTGATGGTCCCATTACTTTCTTTTCTACTCAACTACTACTATCTACTCCTACCCACTTGACCGACAGCATGCTAGCCCAAACAATTATCTAGACATGGGAAGCTTCCTAACACAACTAGGGAATTGACTCTACGTGACCAACCCATACCCACCTTGGTAGCTGGTTTCTTTTCTTCTATTCCTATACCTCTCTTTCTGTCGGTGCAGTTCAATTTCCTACAACATTGGTATGCGTCTTCTTCCTTGTGTTTTCCAGTTCCCTCTTTGCTGCTCTACCGGAACCGAGGGCATGCCAGTCTCTCGACTTTCTTTCACGAACACAAAAAAAAAACACAACAACAGAGGACAACCTCTAAGCGCCTTCCTTGGCTATTCTGAACGTAGGATCCCAGCTCCTTCTCCCGCTTGCTGTTTCAGAACGTGAACACAGTCACTCTTCCATTTCTGCTACCTCCGGCTGTAGGTGATTCCTTTCTCTTCCTCCATCAGTCGCTTCCTTCTTCTTCAATCGAAAACCACAAACATTTCTGTCGTTCGAGAACCGCAGGCAGAGCAGCCTTTCCTTGCTGTTTCTTCTACCATGAACGAATGCTTACCTTCCACGGCTACTACATCAAAAGCAAGGTGAACTTGTATGAGACGTCTATGGTCCCTGCATGACAACATCTACGTGAGGAGTTTCAGTTCCATCCACTGCGAGGGGGTTCTCGCCTGAAAATAGAAGAAGGAAAGGGATGCGACGTAACTCACCTCTGAGGGAATAAACAAACACAAACTAGCCTAAACCTTATACTACTACCGATCTTCCTCCAGTTTTCCTCAGCTCCTGCACTACTTCTTCATGCAGACCAAAAAAACAGAGAGAAGAAGGAGTTGGCTTTTGTAACTTCCGCAAGGTAAACAAACATGCTTATTCCTCCTTGTTACTGTGACATTCCCAGCTTCACTTAAGTCTTGCTCTCTGATTTCTACACGTACAAAAACAGCGAGGCACACTAGCGATCAGGAGCTCTTCCTTCCGTTTTCAGCACGTACAAAACTAGATAAGAATACTAGCGGTCTCGAACTATTTCTTTGCTTGCTCCACGTACAGAACATAGGGAAATCACCAGCGCTTAATGAAGGAAAAGCTCCAGGCATAAACCTTCACTTCATCCACTTCGGTAAGGAAATATCATTGTTTTCTTCATTGTCTTACCGGCAATATACCCAGCTCATATAAGTTTCCTCTGCTGCGATTTTACGTGGGAAAAACCAGAGTGAGAACACCTCATTGTGAAACAAAAAGAAATAGGCACAAGCCTTCCATGCCCATCCATCTCGGTGAGCTCTACCCATGTCTACTCTTCCTTGTTCTACCGGTAACACACCTAGCTTGTGATGAGTGTTTCTTCTGTTTTTCCTCATGTAAAACTGGAGAAGAAGGGCCCAGGTCTATGTAACAGCAGGAGCCAACAGAAGCTACTTTGCTGAACCATTTTAGGTAAGGAAAAAAAACATGCCCATTCTCTTCTTTGTTTTGCCGGTAAGGTGTGCTATTATAAGTAGCCTTTCAACACCATTGCTGCTCATAAATAACAGGCGTAAGTAACCTCCTAAAACAGCTTCAAATAAGGTAAATAGCATGTACTTTCCAAGCTTAAATCCAACCTATAATAACCTTGCTTACATGGCTAACATGTGTTCTTTTCATGGCATGAAATGCTGTTGGAAGATTCATTGAAAAACTCCTACACAACCGTAGGAAAACAGATGCGAGGTTATATATGCTAAAGTGGGTATTCTTACTATGATGGTTAAGTAAAGCTAAATGAATCACCATTCAAACACTAATTGAATTCTATGTAAACAAAAAAATATAGGCCGAGAGTGCATGGTGTTGTTTGGTGTGATTGGAAGCTTGGAAAAAGTCATAAACTAGGTGAGAAAATACTTACCTTATGTTATAATATGTTTTCTTATGGAATCTTATTACATGGATATATCATCCGTGGGGTGTTATGGAGACTTAATGACTTAATTATGTGTTAAAAGGTTTAATGACATTTTTGGATGGTTAGTTGGTATGTTAATGGTCCATAAAGTCAAGGAAATTTATTATGGGTCAAAAACATGATTTATAAAAATATTAGAGTATGGGTGATGAAAACCGAGACCAAACATGGTCTTAAATGACTTAACTATATATTATAATGTTTCATAACATTTTTAGTTGGTAACATAAGGTTTAGATGACATATAATGTCATAGGAATTAATTAAATGATTTTGGGAGACATAAAAGAAAAACTATATATTAAACCGTAAACAATATAGTTTTTATAACATTTATGTGTAATTTTATCCAATGTAAATTAATGTAACAAGGCCAAGCATTTTAGGCCATTTAATTTAATTGCTATGTTAAGTTAAAAATGGATTTAAAATGAATTTAGAACAAAATATATAATACCGAAATAGTTTGGGGTTGAATTGCAATTTAAATAAATTTTAGAGACTGAATATAAATAAAATCGAAAACTATATGTTAAAAAGGGATATTCTATGAATTTTATTGAGTTTTTTTTTAAATATGGGGGTCAAATGGTAATTTTGAGAAAGTGTGGTCAAAACCGCAAATACATAAACCTATGGTCAATGTTGGGATAAAACCTAACGGCAAGTGTACCGGTCAATTCTAGCAAGTTTTAATAGAGAGAATTCCCTAAGTATCGAACCAGATGAGGCTATGTGTCTAGTTTAAATCTTTATTAGATGAAAAACTAAATAACAAATTAAAACAGGAAATTGGGGTTTGATTTGATGATAATTAGAAACCGTAACAGAATGCAAACAGTAACAAGCAGGAAAATAAATGTTGTGAAACTGATTTGGAAAGGAGATCCCGGTTTACTACTGCACCCTAAATCTGCGATTCCTATCCCTAAGTGATTTAAAAGATAATCCTGAGTAAAACCCTAGAACAAAGATAATTTACCTCCGGTCTCCCGCTTAGCAAATACTAGTTTAGTAAAGACTGAATTCTAACTCTCGTTACAAACCCACTGTTTACTAACCGCCTTAAGAACAATCTAGTTTATCTGTCAATTAGCTATTTAGAGGAATTACCGTCTCTAAACTAACCGGTTATTTTCCTGAATTCAATTGAAAGCCGCAGTCGTCACATATAAGCTAACAAAATACTAATCCTTATAATCGGCCAAATTATAAAGATTAAAGAAATTAAGCAAGGAAAATAACTTTACTCAATTAAATTGCATTAAATCACAAAGGAACGGGAATAGTCAATTTAGGGATACATAGCAAACCGAAATCTAATAGGAACTACTCAGCCATTGACATGTTTACAATAAGCAAAACTGTATGAGTAATTATAGAGAACAAGAAGGAACTCTGTTGAGACTCCTGGAGAAGTCTCCGTGGTGGACTCCCTGCTCTTCTATGCTCCAAACTCCAAACCAGACTCAAGCTCCAACTCTAACTAAACTCTCTATACTGTGGTGATTTTGTGCGCTCAAGAAGTGTGTACTCACGTTGGCTAGCCTCCTCTCTTTATAACCACAAAAATCTATCTTTTAATCTATCTCTAATCCCCCTCATTAATTAAGCGTCGGATAGAATATATCATAACAGGTATTAAAGATAAAACACGAGTTCCGTTATTTCCGAAACTGATTAACTCGCTCCGCCTGTGTTGGTCCGGGTTTCAAACCCATATGCAAACCCGGACCACGTCTAAAAGGAGGCAGAAGAGTCTCGCCCTGGTATGGTCCGGGTTTCAAACCTATCCTCAAACCCGGACCAAGTCTGAAAAGAGGCAGAAGGCTCTGCGACAAGGTGGTCCGGGTTTATAAACCCAGCTGCAAACCCGGACCCCTTATAAAGCACAACAGTGGTGAATGAAAATCTGTATTTGACTCTGGTTTGACTTCCCATGTTGCTCTAGCCTCTAAAATCTTCATTTAAGCACTTTGTTGAGTATTTTATCCTGAAAACATATGAAATCGATCATTGGAGACAAATAAAACAATGAAGAGTAATTAAAGCATTAAAGAGGAAAGTTAATGTCATAATGTAGTTAATTAAGCATGAATTAGTCTAGTAAACTTAGACAAATTCCTGACTTATCAACTTCCTCACACTTAATCTTTGCTTGCCCTCAAGCAAATAGAAACATACTTAAATCTTACAGAAGGGAGCCGTCAGTTTAGAACTGTGCACAAGGAGATCTAATAATGAAAAGCAGTCATATAGAACAATGATCCACACTTGCAGGTTTTCATAAACAGTGAATTGAGAAGTATTTTGCAAGAGCTTAAGGCACATAGTAAAACCACTGACTCCAATTTCACTCAGGGACTACTTTCCAATTAACTTTCCACAATCCATGGACGACAAGGGGTGAGAAGTAATATCTTATTCCATATTACCTTTCATCACCACGTACTCATAATCAAGAAAGACCTTGCACTTTGCATTTGAAATTAACAAATTTCTTCAACTCTCTAAACAAGCATTAACTTTCTCTTTTATATCCCTCAGAATTTTCTCTCCATTCATGTAGCGGTGTTGGGTCTTCTATCCCAGATCAGATGACCTTAGGTAGATGGGTGATGAGGCACCCCCAGACTTAATTACCAAATGGGCGAGGCCTGTTTTCTGGGTTAAAAGTTCGATTAGAGGGGTACCTTGCCTTTGTCCTTCCTTCCTTTCATTCAATTAATCATTCCCAAAGTCCCCAAGTGAAATCAAAGACAAATAGTTATACTAATAGGCTTAACTTTTTAGAGAAGAAATAGACAAGCATTAATCAAAACTGTACATACAAGCAGTGCAACCAGAATTCCCATAACTGTTTTCCAGCTTCGATCTCACAAAAACTAGTGCTACTCGTGCGGTGTTCCAAACCAACTTATCCAACCACTGAATAAGACTCAGGTATGTTATGCAACCAAAATTTTTTTTTGAGGGCCAACAAAAATACTGTGAAAATGGAGTGATAGCCTTAAAAATGTTCAAAATTAGCACATTCGAATGAAATTGAGCAAGAGCATGAGCATGTGTAATTTCCCTTCCTCACACTTAAAAATTAGCAATGCCCTCATTGCTTCATGAAAATGATTAAGACGGAAGGAAAACACAAATTCGCAGAAAACAACGGTTGAAGAATAAAAGAAGTTAGAAAATCACGCCCCTAGAGTATGGTGAGGTAAACGTCCTCACACTTATGTAGAACAGCGGGGTGTTGAATTGTGCAGAAAATTCGACAGAGTCTCCTTCGGTTCCCTCAGCAAAAAGCAGACCAGCAAGTATTGTGCTTGTGCGGTCTGGGTTTGCAACCCAATACTCAAAACCCGGACCACGTCCAAAAGTAGTCAGTAGCTTCTCCGCGCATATGGTCCGGGTTTACAAACCAGAGCGCAAACCCGGACGACCTCCAAAACTTGCCAGTAGCGTCGTCCAACTTTAGGTCCGGGTTTGCAAACCAAGCTCCAAACCCGGACCACCCTTAAAAATGGCCAGAAACTCAAATTGGTAACTGATGTCCCTCCAAACTCCTGAATTCACCTTCAAACCCATGAAAAACTAAACAGAACATGTCTAACAAACTTATTAGCCCAAAAGAAAAAAAACAATAAAACCTACGAGAAATAAACAAAAAATGAAAATAATAAACCTCACAAAACTGGGTTGTCTCCCAGCCAGCCGCCCGTCTTTTCGGTCTTTGGCTAGACCGTGCCTCATTCTCTCAAGAGGCTCCAGAAGTTCGAGATGCTTCCAAAACTTGTTTTGAAGACCTACCAGCATAAAACAGTAGTTGCTCACCTTCTGCATTCAAAGTGATCGTACCGTGAGCAACTTCGATTCAAGCGTCGGCTGTTGCTAGGAAGGGTCTTCCAAGGATGATAGGAACTGTTGGATCTGCAGCCATGTCGAGTACGACAAAATCGCAAGGAAAGTACAGATGCTCCACCTTAACCATCACATCCTTAGCGATTCTACAAGGATAAACCATTGAGCGATCTGCTAGCTGAAGCGTCATTCGTGTAGGCTGTAAGTCCCCAATCCCAAGCTTTTCATAAATAGTGTATGGCATGAGACTGATTGATGCTCCCAAATCAGCAAGACAGTGGTCAAAATCAATGTCTCCTACTCTGCAAGGAATTGTGAAACTTCCAGGATCTTTGCATTTTTCTGGTTGGCGCTTTTGTATGATCGCTGAACAAGTTCCTGTAAGCTGAATAGTCCCTGTCTCAACTAACTTTTCCTTATTAGATAAAATCTTCCTTAAATACTTGGCATAGTTAGGCACCTTCGCAACTAATTCAACAAAAGGAATATCAACAGATAGTTGACGAAGTAAGTAAAGTAAGAAACTTATCAAACTCACTATCCTCCTTGAAACGCTTGGTTCTGCTTGGGAAGGGAACTGGAGAAACGTCGACTGCAGGTGGTGTAGGTGGAGGAGATTGGGTGGTTTTGCAATTACGCTCATTCTCTAGCACCGGTTCCTCTATATTCACCACCTCAAGCTCATTAGTTTTACCTTTACCGCTCCTAGTGGTTACCTTCTTCACCGTTTCCTTTTCCTGCAAAGAAGATTTTTTAGCCAAGATGTCATCTACTAGCTTAGCATAATTTGGCATAAACTTAAGCACTTCAGAAAAAGGCATATCCTTAGTTGATTTCTTAAAAATGTTAAGAAATTTTCCAAGCTGTTCATCGAGGTCCCTTTTCTTTTTAACCTGTCAGGAAAAGGAATAGGTCTTCAAATTTATGATTAGAAACAGAAGAGTAAGAAGGTTGAGTTTCAGGAGACTCCTTCTCCTTGGGTGTTTCAAAGCTTTACTAGAGTCCTCAACCTCTTTTGAACGGGCTGAATGACAGCAACAAGTGGAGCATCATCTTCCACAACAAAAACAGCTTTGGCATGCTCTCTTGGATTCTGCTCTGACTGACTAGGCAAAGAACCCAAAGGACGCTGAACTAGCTGCTGAGATATCTGAGACAGCTGAGTCTCGATGTTCCTGTTGAATGTCCTTTGATCAGCGTTGAAAGTCCTCTGCTCCTGATTGAAAGCTTCCAGCTCATTGAACTTTCACGCTAACGAGATGAAATCATTCATCCTGGCCAGAACTTCATCCATACTGAGAAGACGCTCCAGCACCCGAATTTTGTGCTTGCTGATTCTGCAGTGGCTGCTTTGATAGGAAGGATTATACTGCTGCTGAGGTCTCTGATTGTAGTTGTTGTTACCACCAGCTTGGTAATGGTTTTGCTGCTGAGCTTGAGAACCCGGATTTCCTTGATTCCCCAAAATAATTACCGGTCTGTTACCAACATAGTTCGCTGCCTCTTCTTATGGTGGAGAACACTTGCACATGTTAGAAGCTCTACCACAGTACTCGCACGGTGGATAAACCTCAGGAGCTGCACTGGACTGTGGATTCATCACTGCACACATACGCTCAAACTGCTTTGACATTGCTATATTGGCAGCCAAGAAAGTGTTTGAATTTACTTCATAAACCCCAGCTGGTTTCTTCGTGCGGCTTCTCCTGCTCTTGTACCTCCCCATGATTAGCTGCTGTAGTAATAGTCTAGCAGCTTTTAATCCGTGTAATGGGCAGCTCCATCAAACTACCTCCAGCACAAGTATCAACCAACAACCGGCTAGACGGATCCAAGTCCTTGTAAAAGGACTGCAGTATAACCTCTTCACCTAGTCCGTGATGTGGTACCTTCCTTACTATTCCCTTAAAACGCTCCCAAGCTTCAGACAAGGACTCCACGCGAACTGTTTGAAGTTTGTAATTTCTCTCTCATGTCAGCATCCGAGAGGGTGGGAAGTACTTTGCCAGGACTGCATTAGCCAGCTCTTCCCAAGTAGTGTACTGTCGGGAGTCCAGCGAGTCAACCATTCAGCGGCTCTATCCCTCAGAGAGAATGGAAACAGAGTGAGCCGGGCCACCTCCTGCGAAGCTGGTGTCGAACACGCTCCTACCAATCTCAGGAATGTAGTGAGATGGACATTTGGGTCTTCAGTGACCGTCCCGCTGAACTGAGGCGCGTTCATCACCATGGTCACATAGTGAGTCTTGAATTGCCACTGCACTCCTGCTGGTAGCGCAGGAATCACAATCGGTGACACCAACCCCTCAACACTTGGGCGGGTGTAGTCCCTCATCTGCCTCTCGTTGTTCGCCATATTCACTGGTGGTTGAACTTCTGGACCCTCTTCAATAACAGGTGGCTCGAGCACCTTCTCCTCAACTGGTGGATCCAGGTTCAAGTCTCTTCGAAGCTGTCTTGCGAATCTCTCAATCTCAAGATTGAGCTCGAACTCTGGTTCTCCTGCAGAACGGGTTTTAACCATAAACTGAGGGTTAGTAAACTGAATCTATAATAGCGCAAATTAAAAGGGCAGCAGTAATAAAATAACAGAAAATCAGAAAAAGATAAAAAAGAATTCAACCCACAAAATATGCAGATAAAATTCCTAACTACTAAACACAGAATAATCAAATAAAGGAATCAAATCAGAAATAAAATCTGGAAGATAAAAGAATATCTAAAACAAAATCAAACGAACAAATTGAACAAAATAAAATAAAACAAGTAAATCTAAACAGAAATAATTAAAGAACAAAATAAATAAAATAAAGATTAAACTAATTAACCGTGCCTCCCCGGCAACGGCGCCAAAAACTTGTTGGGATAAAACCTAACGGCAAGTGTACCGGTCAATTCTAGCAAGTTTTAATAGAGAGAATTCCCTAAGTACCGAACCAGAGGAGGCTATGTGTCTAGTTTAAATCTTTATTAGATGAAAAACTAAATAACAAATTAAAACAGGAAATTGGGGTTTGATTTGATGATAATTAGAAACCGTAACAGAATGCAAACAGTAACAAGCAGGAAAATAAATGTTGTGAAACTGATTTGGAAAGGAGATCCCGGTTTACTACTGCACCCTAAATCTGCGATTCCTATCCCTAAGTGATTTAAAAGATAATCCTGAGTAAAACCCTAGAACAAAGATAATTTACCTCCGGCTCCCACTTAGCAAATACTAGTTTAGTAAAGACTGAATTCTAACTCTCGTTACAAACCCACGTTTACTAACCGCCTTAAGAACAATCTAGTTTATCTGTCAATTAGCTATTTAGAGGAATTACCGTCTCTAAACTAACCGGTTATTTTCCTGAATTCAATTGAAAGCCGCAGTCGTCACATATAAGCTAACAAAATACTAATCCTTATAATCGGCCAAATTATAAAGATTAAAGAAATTAAGCAAGGAATAACTTTACTCAATTAAATTGCATTAAATCACAAAGGAACAGGAATAGTCAATTTAGGGATACATAGCAAACCAAATCTAATAGGAACTACTCAGCCATTGACATGTTTACAATAAGTAGAACTGTATGAGTAATTATAGAGAACAAGAAGGAACTCTGTTGAGACTCCTGGAGAAGTCTCCGTGGTGGACTCCCTGCTCTTCTATGCTCCAAACTCCAAACCAGACTCAAGCTCCAACCTGACTAAACTCTCTATACTGTGGTGATTTTGTGCGCTCAAGAAGTGTGTACTCACGTTGGCTAGCCTCCTCTCTTTATAACCACAAAAATCTATCTTTTATCTATCTCTAATCCCCCTCATTAAGCGCCGGATAGAATATATCATAACAGGTATTAAAGATAAAACACGAGTTCCGTTATTTCCGAAACTGATTAACTCGCTCCGCCTGTGTTGGTCCGGGTTTCAAACCCATATGCAAACCCGGACCACGTCTAAAAGGAGGCAGAAGAGTCTCGCCCTGGTATGGTCCGGGTTTCAAACCTATCCTCAAACCCGGACCAAGTCTGAAAAGAGGCAGAAGGTTCTGCGACAAGGTGGTCCGGGTTTATAAACCCAGCTGCAAACCCGGACCCCTTATAAAGCACAACAGTGGTGAATGAAAATCTGTATTTGACTCTGGTTTGACTTCTCATGTGCTCTAGCCTCTAAAATCAATCTTCATTAAGCACTTTGTTGAGTATTTTATCCTGAAAACATATGAAATCGATCATTGGAGACAAATAAACAATGAAGAGTAATTAAAGCATTAAAGAGGAAAGTTAATGTCATAATGTAGTTAATTAAGCATGAATTAGTCTAGTAAACTTAGACAAATTCCTGACTTATCAGTCAAACTAGTGTATATTGGGTCAGCATTGACCAAAATAAAGCCTTGACCAAATTAATGTCATAAATAATTAATTTATGAACTTATATTAACATTATAAGTGAAATGTGGAAATTATGAAAAATTTCTGGGTATACAATGTAATTACCGAAAAGTTTAGGTGTAGTTTGGTTAGTATAGTGATTTATATCCTAAGTATAAAATTTAAATTTTTGGAAGTATATAAAAGGCTATATTATAAAAGTGTATAATATATGGTTTTTGTGACATGTGAAAGTATATAATATAAGATGGGGTCAAATGTAAATAAGGAAATTATGTGTGGAAGGAAAGGGATTTCAAAAAAGAAGAGGGTTGTTTGAAATGAAACATAATAAAACTATGGGTT
The DNA here is from genome assembly GCA_023374045.1 of Limonium bicolor. Classification (NCBI taxonomy): domain Eukaryota; kingdom Viridiplantae; phylum Streptophyta; class Magnoliopsida; order Caryophyllales; family Plumbaginaceae; genus Limonium; species Limonium bicolor. The sequence goes on from JAIOTZ010000011.1 coordinate 161,507, forward strand.
ATATGAAACAAATACTAAGACTATATAGTATAACCTATAGGTATAACTTGTCATAATATATGTGGCCAATGCGTAATAAGAAAAAATTATGTTGCTGGAAAATATATACCAAACGACAAAGGGCTGTTCGGTAATATATAAGAAATAACATATGAAAACCATATGTTATAAATATTATAATGTTGGAGGATATAACATATGTTATGAAAAGTGTTACAAAATAAGTGGTGGAATTGTAGTAATTATAAAGTGTGGGGTTGAAAGGAAATGAAATAATAATACATGCTTATTCGGCAATAAAAGGGAAATATTACCAACTATAGATTACATCTTATTTTAAAGTTTTGATGTTTAAAATGAAGTATTTATAACATGGTATTAATTTTATGTGGGGATATTGTGACTAATGAAAATTAAGGGAATAAAGAAGTATGAGTGTATTATACGTATACACCATTTTCGGTACATATATGTATTTGTCAACTATACGTTATAAAGTTAAATGACATTAAAATACCATACTATGGTATCATGATATAAATGTAACACTAAATAATATCGACTGGCCAAAGTATAGTTTATTAAAACTATCTTACTAGCACATTCATAGTACATTATACATCAAGAATGAAGATATAAACTATAGTATACAATGACATAAATACTATGGTTAATATATGATTGGAATGGTTTAAATAACCTTGTACAAGGAATAATATGTGCATAATATAGCTTCTTATTTCTTTAAGAAACAAAGTATATATATACACATATGTATATTGGCGCAAATGACATGATATATAATATGTTTATAGACCATATAGTAGTAAATAATAAATGTCAACTTATAAGTATAAATACATACTATAATGTCATAAGGTTATAAATAAATACAAGTTGTTTCATAATGAGAAGTAGAATAATATAAGGTATACCGAGGAATAACAATCTGTCATGCATTATAAACTAACGTTGCATGAAATGCATGCAATCATAAGTTATAAACTACAACCATGCATGCAACTATGGGTTATAAAAATACCTATGCATGCAATATAACGGTTGGATTAAAAATATAGGAGAACGAACGAAGTTTATAAAGCGTAACAATTTAAAGTATTACGGGTTGGAAGCTGTAATTCCTAAGATGAAGACGTTAACTATGACGTCCGTATAGAAACCGACGTCTTTGCTAAACCGAATTTAATACTTATTACGAGTATGGGATTTTTAAGATGACTATACGTAAACTAGTAACAGTTGAAAATCCGGGACGTAGTACCGGGATTACAGACGTATTCGGAAATACCGAATCATACCGTCATGTGGATTGACATATAGCGTTCTTTGTATTGTTAGATCGCCCGTCAGACGTGTGCGCGCTCGAGAAAACTTAGTGGTCTACACTGCGCGATCTTCACACGGTGTACGGTATGTAAAGGGGTTTGATCCGAGTTGTCCTGAGGAATTCCCGGGCTCGGATTGTTTTGATAAATAACTTTTGTGAATGTATGTATGTGATTTATGTGTGTGATGTGTAGCTATGTTAACTGCATTATTTATTTATGCACGAACGTCCTACGGACTAATACACTCGACTATAGATCGACTTATACAAAACTACATATGCGAAATTTGTGATTGTGACCACGTTGCATGACCTAATACGCTAAGTATTACAAATATTTAGAAAACCTAATAAAACCTTAGAACTGGACACTACATGGTCGGTCTCTAGAGCTTTGACTCGAACGTGAATACTACCTAGAAAATTCTAGGCATGCGTAAGACCCATAGGGCAGCCAACAAATTAAGTGATGTACTCCATAACTAAAACTGTAACTGACTATCTGAAATACCCGTGAATTTTGGCTTAGGATTAAATTAGTATATAGTCGGGAATGATGAGTAAGATTAATAAAGGCCCAGAGAAGCAATATATATATATATCGATATATTTACATCCGTTTCAAATAACGTTATTATGTTCAAGAACACAAATTCGATTTTACTTCTTCCTAAAATAATTTCCTCTTCCTAACTTATTTATACAGCTATTGTGTATTTTCCTCTATCTATTTCATTTAGATAATCCTTCCTAATCTTTATTAACGGTAAACCAGCCCTTCTTCTATTCTATTTTTACCCAAACAATATTAATTATTCCCTTGATTCAGAATCTAGATCCTTCCATGACTTTTAAAGGTTATTTAATTACTTGGTTTTCAGATTGATATTATTGTTGTTATTTTTTTACAAACTATTTTTCAGTTCTCTCTCCTTTTAAAATCAAATGTATTTATTAACTTATTTCTATCTTATCATAATAATTATTTTCTATTTAATCCCACGATCTCCTTCATCTTCAATACGCCGTCACAACACCTTCTCTCTTCTTTTCAAGCTTCCAACCCCTTTTGAATTCACGCTCTTATTCTCCAACGTCGTTAGGCCGCTTTTCTGGTGCCGGTTCTTGTAGAAGGGTAAGGGGAATCCGTTGGTAAGGTTAGGTTATAATTCCTTGGTTTGAGTAGGTCCTGATTTTATTCTGTTTGCAATTCTAGACACCGAATTCCCTGACAACGCTACTGCTACTGCTGACCTTGCTGAGTGATTCGGTGACTGTGAGCGTATCCAGGTAAATGTTGTGCTCAACATTCTTACCTCTTTGTGTTTGTGATTATCGAAGATTTGGATTTACTGTGGTTTTGAGATTGTGGAAGTTTGGGAATTATTTCCCCGTGAGTATTCTGGTGTGATGTTTTGCGAAAGGTTTGACTAAATGTTTTGGGAGACTTTCCTTGAATTGGTTATTGGATTGATTGGTACCTTCTGGTGCTCCGTGTAAATTATTGGTGCCTTATGGCGCTCCGTGTAATTATTGGTACTATGTACCCCGTGGATATTCTTATTACTTTTGCCTGCAGACATTACTTGCAGTTAAGCTCTAATGATCTACTCCTTTGGGTCATAAGTTACCTTCTGGGGGGTGTGCACACTTAAGGACGTAGAGTGAGGTGGGATTCTAATTATTGCGACCCGGATTGGGGTCGTCCGTGTAAACCATTGATTTGATTCCTGGAAAGTTCTCCCCTGAAATGTTTTGTTAATGGTGGTTTGGTGTTGGTAAAGCTGGTTATTATTATGGTGTGAGTTAATGTTTTGCAAATGTAAATGGGTTTCAAAATGTATTTTACAGGTTGAGACAATGTTTACTCAGTTTCACTGATTTGCGCGATCCCTTCGCGTTTTCCATTGTTGTTTTATGATCGCAGGTACTCATGGCTGAATTGGGGTTTGGGACGCGCTGTCACATAGTTTAGGACGACGACTGAATAAATGCTACATTGAACAAGTTGAGTTATGTTTTGGAATCGTTATGTTTTATCAGTTTTGGAATCGTTTTGGTTTTGGTTAGTGGTTTAAGCCTGAGCACTCTTTGTTAGAGTGTGGCGGTAACGCCCTTGGGGATTTTGCTATTTCCGCTGCTATCTAGTTGAAGTGTTTTTACTCGATTAATTCTTTAAGAAGTCTTGGATATGTTGGAAGTTACTTATTGTTTAAGAGATCTTTCAGAGGCATCTATGTCGTTATTTGAAGTACTGGAGTTACTACAATGGCCTTTCTTTTGTTGCTAAGTTATTGTGATTAATTTGGTGTTGAATTGGTCCTGTTTTAGCATTTTTGGGTGTATATCAGGACCTGTCCGAACGTCCGTCCGGACATCCATGTTCGGACAGGCCCCGAAAGTTTTAAAGGCTTTCTGTTTTGGTGTGTCCGAACTTCGGTCCGAACATTGAAGTTCGGACACGCCACGTTAATTTTTTCTCGGACTTTTCCAACTTACTTGTGTCCGAACTTCTAAGTCCGGACACAAGTTCGGACACCTCTGGTTTTTCAATCCTTTCAACTCTCGACTTGTGTCCGAACATCAATGTCCGGACACAAGTTCGGACAGATGGATTTCTACAGTTTAAATGTCTCGGCTTGTGTCCGAACTTCCCATGTCCGGACACAAGTTCGGACCAGACTTGTTTTGCACCTGTAGGGCTCGTTTGGAGTCCGTTTTTAAAGCCGTTTTCACCGTTAGCTTTGTTATTTCATTACCTATGTTTTGAGGCAAAATCCAGGGTGTTACAAGGTGGTATCAGAGCCGTGTTTGGTAAATAAGATAAAATTTGGATTATAAAGGAACTAAAATGTGGGGTAAGCCGTTTGGGGGAATTGTGGTGCCTGCGATGTTGCGTATGTGATATTATACTGCATGGATGTTGGAGTCCATTCTCTGTGTATGTACTACCCTGATTGTGATGATGTTAGTATAACTGATTGAGTATTGTGTACTGGTATTGGAGTTATTAGATGTGCTAACTCCTAATATGGGGTAGAGACTTAATATATGGGGGATGCGGGTGAATGTTGCTTACCTTGCTTAGTATATGTAATCAGGAGTTCGAATAGAGCTCTAGGGAGTGCAGGACTGGCTGACAGACTGAGTTTCCCATACCACACCAGAAGCAGGAGTCGCCAAACTCAGATGGCCGCCAACGACCCGATGAGGCAGTTGCAGGAGTTGGCTCTCAACTTGGGACAAATAGTCCAGAGGCAGGCGCAGAGGGATAATGTGCCAGAGGACTACACCAAGAGAATTGCCCATCTGAAGCCCACACCCTTCAAGGGAGAGGAAGACCCAGTGCTACTTGAAGACTGGATAAGGGAATTTGACAAGATCTTTGAAGCAGTCAATTGCCCAGCAAACCGGAGGGTAAACGCAGCAGTGTATTATTTCAAGAGTGAGGCAGACATCTGGTGGTCCGCCAACAGGATGTACTACTAGCTGGACCTGATTTTGGTTGGGATGGCCTGAAGGAGGCCATGAGGAGACGCTTCTACCCCGAGCATGTCAGAATGCAGAAATATTTGGAGTTCTCAGAACTCAAGCAGTTATCTCTGAGTGTCAAGGAGTACCATTCGAAGTTCCTGGAGCTGGCCAGGTTTGCTCCTACGATGGTTCCCGACGAGGCGTCGAAGGTGCAGAGGTTTGTGGGTGGGCTAAACTGGAGTCTGCAGGAGGCCCTCAGCGTGCTGACTATCCCGACGCTTCAAGATGCGTACGGGAAAGCTGCTAACCTATACAGGGTGCAGCAGAAGAGGAAGGAGGTCTTGGCTGGTAATAAGAGGAAGGTGGAAGGAGGAGATGAACCCCGGGGACGGGAGGACCAGTCCCACAGACATCATCAGCAGGAGAAGAGGTGGAAGCCTTACTCGGACCGCAGAGACGGGAGGCCGAGACATGGGGGAGATCACAGAGGTGACCAGAGACGAGGTGACCAGCCCCAGCACCAGTCTCAGAGAGGGAGACTAGACCGGAGACACTTCTACTGCAAGAGGTGCAACAAGGACCACCCAGGAAAAGATTGTGAGGGGAACTTGGTCACTTGCTTTCGTTGTGGTAGGCGGGGACACCGATTGTTCGAGTGTCTTCAGAGTCCCCAGGGAGGCAGCCAGCAGAGAAGTTACAATGGTGATCGTTCATTCAGGCAGCCCGACCAGCAGGGCAGAGGCCCGAATCAAAATCAGCGCGGGGACGCTCCTCAGCGTAATAATGGAGAAGGCGGCAATGGTGGCAATAGAGGCCAAGGGGAGTACCGAGGCAACCAGCAGCGGGCTCCAGGGAAGATCAATGTGATGAGCCGGGCCGAAGCTGAGGCCGAGGCAGAGGTGTTAGCAGGTACCTTTTCTGTTCATGGTACTTCAGCTCATGTTTTGTTCGATACCGGAGCTTCATATTCTTTCATTTCTGAGGAATTTGCTAAGAAATTGGGTCTAGAAACTTGTAAGACTTCTACCATAGCAGTATCTATACCCTCGGGGCGGGTTATTTCTTGTAATGCTGTATTGAAAGATGTGGGGTAGACATAAAGGGGGAGATATTTGTAATTGACCTGATCCAGTTCGTCCTCCCCGACTTCGATATTATTTTGGGGATGGACTGGCTAAGCAAGTATAAAGGGAAGATCGATTGTGGAGAGCAGAAGATCGTTCTGAGAGGACCAACGGGCCGAAGAGTCTCCTACAGTAGCATGGAGAAGACACCGGGAGTAAAGATAGTTTCAGCTATGTCAATTCTCTCCCAAGTGAAGAAGGGACAGCAGGCATATCTCTGCCATGTCCAGGATTTGAGACAAGCGCCGAGCCCATTAGAAGAGATTCGGGTGGTGAATGAGTTCCCTGACGTCTTTCCAGATGAGATTCCGGGTATGCCGCCAGACAGGGAGGTAGAGTTCAGCGTCGACCTTGTGCCAGGAGCAGCGCCTATCTCCAAGGCCCCATACCGTATGGCGCCATCAGAATTGAAGGAACTGAAAGTCCAATTGGAGGAGTTATTGGAGAAGGGGTACATTCGCCCGAGTGTATCGCCATGGGGAGCTCCTGTCTTGTTCGTAAAGAAGAAGGATGGGAGCATGAGGCTGTGCATAGACTACCGAGAGCTGAACCAGATTACTGTGAAGAACCGATATCCCTTGCCCAGAATCGACGACCTTTTCGACCAGCTTCAGGGTGCAGGAGTCTTCTCCAAGATAGACCTGAGGTCGGGGTACCACCAGTTACGTGTTGCAGAAAAGGATATTCCGAAGACGGCCTTCAGGACCAGGTATGGGCATTTTGAGTTTCTGGTGATGCCCTTTGGGTTGACGAACGCGCCGGCAGTTTTCATGGACCTCATGAACCGGATCTTTAATCCCTTTCTAGACCGGTTTGTGGTGGTTTTTATAGACGACATCCTCATCTACTCTAAGGATGAGGAAGAGCACGAGGAGCACCTGAGATCAGTTTTGCAGATTTTGAGAGAGCAGCAGCTTTACGCCAAACTGACCAAGTGTGATTTCTGGTTGGATCGAGTGGCATTCCTAGGCCACATCGTCACCAAAGAAGGAATTTCAGTGGATCCGGCCAAAGTCCAAGCAGTGAAAGAGTGGCCAACACCGAGTAATCTGACAGAGGTTCGTAGCTTCCTGGGTCTAGCAGGATACTATAGAAGGTTTGTGAAGGATTTCTCAAAGATAGCTAGACCGCTCACGAATCTCATGAAGAAAGTAACCAAGTTTCAGTGGGATGATGACTGTGAGAAAGCGTTTCAGACATTGAAGGAAAGGTTAACCACAGCCCCAGTGTTGACCTTGCCTTCGGGGACAGACGGATTTGAGGTTTTCAGCGATGCTTCCAAGTATGGCTTGGGATGTGTCTTGATGCAGCATGGGAAAGTCATAGCCTACGCATCGAGACAACTGAAGGAGTACGAGACCAGGTATCCGACGCACGATCTAGAGCTTGCAGCAGTAGTCTTTGCCCTGAAGATTTGGAGGCACTACCTCTACGGTGTATCCTGCAAGATCTACACCGACCATAAAAGCCTCAAGTACATCTTTCACTCAGAAGGAACTAAACATGAGGCAGAGGAGATGGTTGGAGCTGATCAAGATTATGATCTGGAGATTTTATACCATGAAGGAAAGTCCAACCTAGTGGCCGATGCTCTGAGTAGGAAGAAGAGTCATTCTGTGAATTCGATATGGGTTCTTCCAGACGAGTTAGTTCGTGATTTTGAGAAGCTAACTTAGAAGTGATGGAGGCGGGAGGAGTAGAGCGTGAGGTGAGGTTGTACCACATGAGTGTCTCTTCCGACATCTATGGAGAGATACTCAAAGGACAGCCTGGTGATGCGAAGTTGGAGCGCATCAAGGATAAGATGAAGGAAGGGAAAGCTGAGGGGTTTGAGACCCACAGTGACGGCAGTCTGAGGTTTAGAGGCCGATGGTGTGTACCTCAGGGGTGCGTGGAGGTAAAGGAGAGGCTGATGAGGGAGGCTCATAATACTCCTTATTCAGTTCATCCGGGCGGTGACAAGTTGTATAAGGACCTAAAGAAGATGTTTTGGTGGCCTAATATGAAGAGAGAAGTTGCAGAGTTTGTGTCGAAGTGTCTTACCTGTCAGAAGGTCAAATTCGAACACAAGAGGATGGGAGGTTTACTGCAGCCGTTGGAGGTTCCAAAGTGGAAGTGGGACTCCATCTCCATGGACTTCGTGATGGGTTTACCACCAGCGAAGGGAGGGGTCAATCAGATTTGGGTAATAGTGGACCGACTCACTAAGTCTGCACGGTTCATACCCATGAAGAAGACGTGGTCCATGAGCCAGTTGGTGGATGCTTACATCAGAAATGTGGTGAGATATCATGGGGTACCTGAGACCATTATTTCAGACAGAGACTCGAGGTTTTTAGCCCACTTCTGGCAGCAATTTCAGAAGGCGATGGGTACCAAGTTGAAGTTGAGTACTGCGTTTCATCCAGCCACTGATGGTCAGACCGAGAGAACCATCCAGACCTTGGAGGACATGCTTCGTGCATGTGTGATGGATTTTCAGGGTTCGTGGGCTGATATGCTACACCTGATAGAGTTTTCCTATAATAACAGTTATCACACCAGCATCAGGATGGCTCCTTATGAGGCCCTGTATGGGAGGAAGTGTAGGACACCGTTATGCTGGAGCGACATTAGTGAGACTATTGTTTTGGGGCCCCAGTTGATTGAAGAGACTATGGAGCAAGTCCGGATGATTCAGAGACGAATGAAGGCAGCCCAGGACAGGCAGAAGTCCTATGCCGATCTCAAGCGCAGACCAGAGGAATTCGAGGTGGGAGATAAAGTTTTCTTGAAAGTATCTCCTATGAGAGGAGTAACCAGGTTCGGGAAGAAAGGGAAGCTCAGCCCCAAATTCGTTGGACCATATGAGATCTTGGAGAGAGTTGGAGAGGTGGCTTACCGTTTAGCACTTCCTTGTGAACTGGGAAAAGTTCACAACGTCTTCCATGTTTCCCAGCTGAAGCGGTATGTTCCCGATCCTTTGCATGTGTTACAGCCAGAGGTCTTGGAGCTGGAGCAGAATCTATCTTATGAGGAGTACCCCATCAGACTAATGGACACTAAGACCAGGGAGACGCGATCGAAGTCCATCCGTATGGTCAAGGTCTTATGGTCTAATCATGGAACCGAGGAGGCTACGTGGGAGGTAGAAGAGGAGATGAGGAAGAAATACCCACAGCTCTTCGAGCAGGTAACCGTTTAAGACTTATGTCAAGTTCAGTTGGATTCAACTTTCGGTTTCAGTCTTGTGGTTGGAGTATCACCTAGACTTAGCTTCGAGGGCGAAGCTTTCTTTTAAGGGGGATGAGATGAAATACCCGTGAATTTTGGCTTAGGATTAAATTAGTATATAGTCGGGAATGATATGAGTAAGATTAATAAAGGCCCAGAGAAGCAATATATATATATCGATATATTTACATCCGTTTCAAATAACGTTATTATGTTCAAGACACAAATTCGATTTTACTTCTTCCTAAAATAATTTCCTCTTCCTAACTTATTTATACAGCTATTGTGTATTTATTCCTCTATCTATTATTTAGATAATCCTTCCTAATCTTTATTAACGTAAACCAGCCTTCTCTATTCTATTTTTTTACCAAAAATATTTAATTATTCCCTTGATTCAGAATCTAGATCCTTCCATGACTTTTAAAGGTTATTTAATTACTTGTTTTCAGATTGATATTATTGTTGTTATTATTTTACAAACTATTTTTCAGTTCTCTCTCCTTTTAAAATCAAATGTATTTATTAACTTATTTCTATCTTATCATAATAATTATTTTCTATTTAATCCCACGATCTCCTTCATCTTCAATACGCCGTCACAACACTCTTCTCTTTCTTCAAGCTTCCAACCCCTTTTGAATTCACGCTCTTATTCTCCAACGTCGTTAGGCCGCTTTTCTGGTGCCGGTTCTTGTAGAAGGGTAAGGGGAATCCGTTGGTAAGGTTAGGTTATTAATTCCTTGGTTTGAGTAGGTCCTGATTTTATTTCTGTTTGCAATTCTAGACCCGAATTCCCTGACGAACGCTACTGCTGACCTTGCTGAGTGATTCGGTGACTGTGAGCGTATCCAGGTAAATGTTGTGCTCAACATTCTTACCTCTGTGTTTTGTGATTATCGAAGATTTGGATTTACTGTGGTTTTGAGATTGTGGAAGTTTGGGAATTATTTCCCCGTGAGTATTCTGGTGTGATGTTTTGCGAAAGGTTTGATAAAGTTTTGGGAGACTTTCCTTGAATTGGTTATTGGATTGATTGGTACCTTCTGGTGCTCCGTGTAAATTATTGGTGCCTTATGGCGCTCCGTGTGATTATTGGTACTATGTACCCCGTGGATATTCTTATTACTTTTGCCTGCAGACATTACTTGCAGTTAAGCTCTAATGATCTACTCCTTTGGGTCATAAGTTACCTTCTGGGGGGTGTGCACACTTAAGGACGTAGAGTGAGGTGGGATTCTAATTATTGCGACCCGGATTGGGGTCGTCCGTGTAAACCATTGATTTGATTCCTGGAAAGTTCTCCCCTGAAATGTTTTGTTAATGGTGGTTTGGTGTTGGTAAAGCTGGTTATTATTATGGTGTGAGTTAATGTTTTGCAAATGTAAATGGGTTTCAAAATGTATTTTACAGGTTGAGACAATGTTTACTCAGTTTCACTGATTTGCGCGATCCCTTCGCGTTTTCCATTGTTGTTTTATGATCGCAGGTACTCATGGCTGAATTGGGGTTTGGGACGCGCTGTCACATAGTTTAGGACGACTGAATAAATGCTACATTGAACAAGTTGAGTTATGTTTTGGATCGTTATGTTTTATCAGTTTTGGAATCGTTTTGGTTTGGTTAGTGGTTTAAGCCTGAGCACTCTTTGTTAGAGTGTGGCGGTAACGCCCTTGGGGATTTTGCTATTTCCGCTGCTATCTAGTTGAAGTGTTTTACTCGATTAATTCTTTAAGAAGTCTTGGATATGTTGGAAAGTTACTTATTGTTTAAGAGATCTTTCAGAGGCATCTATGTCGTTATTTGAAGTACTGGAGTTACTACAATGGCCTTTCTTTTGTTGCTAAGTTATTGTGATTAATTTGGTGTTGAATTGGTCCTGTTTTAGCATTTTTGGGTGTATATCAGGACCTGTCCGAACGTCCGTCCGGACATCCATGTTCGGACAGGCCCCGAAAGTTTTAAAGGCTTTCTGTTTTGGTGTGTCCGAACTTCGGTCCGAACATTGAAGTTCGGACACGCCACGTTAATTTTTCTCGGACTTTTCCAACTTACTTGTGTCCGAACTTCTAAGTCCGGACACAAGTTCGGACACCTCTGGTTTTTCAATCCTTTCAACTCTCGACTTGTGTCCGAACATCAATGTCCGGACACAAGTTCGGACAGATGGATTTCTACAGTTTAAATGTCTCGGCTTGTGTCCGAACTTCCCATGTCCGGACACAAGTTCGGACCAGACTTGTTTTGCACCTGTAGGGCTCGTTTGGAGTCCGTTTTTAAAGCCGTTTTCACCGTTAGCTTTGTTATTTCATTACCTATGTTTTGAGGCAAAATCCAGGGTGTTACAAGACTATCTAACTAACGAAGTTAAACAGTGGAGTGTGAATGAATGTGATGATGTACCTTAATCCAGACAGTCACTGGCTGCTGGTCGCGCGTAGAGATCTCTTGGGTATCCCGTATCGGGTTTACCCTAGTTAATCCTGAACGAGCCTACATAGATCGTCAGGCGGAGTGTGCTACCGTTGGCACCAGGCCCTTGGCCACCTAAATGGGCGCCTTTACAAAGGCAAGTGAAATAGTCCCAGAGTCTTCGGATGATCAGGGCAGTGAGCACCTTGTGTGTACGTGGGACTACTGTCCAAGTGAGTATATTTGGGTTGTCCTAATTGACGCCCGGCAGTGCTAACCAAATCAATTGATATGTGAGGGCCTGGGGGGGCCAAATGTTGTAATATGTGATGATGTTAATATACGACGTACGGGTTTCCAATGCTATCGTATTGTATAATGTGTGACTGTGCTATGTGTATTATAAATGATTGTTTGGGATGGATAAATGGTTACATGATCATGCATGTTGTTACCGTATTTATTATACCTGCAAAATGATAAGCATGAAATCAACCTAATATCAAGACGGTTAAAAAAGACAAGTGACCAATAGGGTCCAGGCCCGGCATACTCAGCGTCTATCGCTGAGACTACGCTTATTGTGCAGGTTGTTGACTTTCTTTGAAGCCGAAGTGCGGGAACAGGGTAGTTAGGGTTACTTTAATTTGTGTAAGGAATTCTATGTATAACGATATCAGTCTGTGGATGTATGACGGTACGGTTGTATATATTTGGGATTTGGATAGATGCTCACTTGTCGACTGTTATGGATATGGAATTAGTATGATGTATAGGAGATATCTCGTCGTCACTGCGGTTGAGTAGTATTGTTGTTTTAGCGTTGTATTTAATTACTGCTTCATTACTCGCGTGGGCGAGTAATGGCAGGTGACACCCGAGTGAGTTTAATGTCGTTGTTTATTTTCCACTGTGAGACGTTTTACTTGCTGTTAACGTGAGTGACTATTACGCATTTGTTTATGAGGGGTGTTACAGACAGGTTTAAAACCGACTTGTCAGTAGAAATTCATTTTTGAAGAATTGTGTTTTTCAATAATGCTTTGAAAATTGATTTAAGAATTTTGTCATAAAATGGAGGTTTTCTTTTGGTACGCACGTTAATACGTTTTGGAAAGAAAGGCGATGACCCCTCTTATTTATTTATTATTTATGAATTTGCTTTATGGGGTGGGAATTTTTGGTGTCTACAGGTACACTTAGGTGGTGTTAAGATGTACCGGGATCTCAGAGAGTCGTTCTGGTGGGGCAATATGAAGAGGGAGATCTTGGAGTTTGTGTCTAGATGTTAGACTTGTCAGCAGGTGAAGGCTGAGCATCAGAGACTTGCTGCCCTTCTTCAGCCTTTTCCTGTTCCTGAGTGGAAGTGGGAGAGCGTAGGGATGAACTTTGTGAAGGGCCTCCCTAGGACTTTGACTGGGTTTGATGCAATGTGGGTGATTGTCGATAGGCTTACAAAGTCTGCTCATTTTCTACCGGTCAAGAAGACCTTTATCTTGGAGCGGCTTGCTCAGCTATATATAGATGCGATTATGAGGTTGCACGGAGTTTTGACAACCATAGTTTCTGAGAGAGATCCGAGGTTTGTGTATTGCTTCTGGTGCAGCCTGCATAAGGTTTTGGGGACGAGATTAGCTTTCAGTTCAGCCTATCATCCTTAGTTAGATGGTCAAACAGAGAGGACTAATCGAATTCTCGAGGATATGCTCAGAGCTTGCGTTCTGAACATCAGTGGTAGTTGGGATCAGCATGTCACTTTGATAGAGTTTTCCTGCAACAACTTCCAATCTAGTATCGGCATGGCGCCGTTTCAAGTGTTGCATGGTAGGAGGTGCAGGTCTCCCATCTGTTGGGATGACCTAAAGAAGAGAGTTCTGGTAGGTCCTGATCTGGTGTAGGGTGCAGTAGAAAAGATTCAAATCATTCGAGAGCGTCTATTGGTTGCTCAGAGTCGACATAAGAGTTATGAAAATCAGAAGCGATGACCGCTTGAGTTTTAGATTGGTGATTATGTCTATCCGAAGGTTTGCCTGTCAGAGGAGTGGTCAGATGCGAGAAGAGCGGCACGCTTAACCCACACTTCATTGGTCCATTTGAGGTGATTGAGAGGATTAGGCTGGAAGCATATCGCTTGGCGTTGCCGCCAGCGTTAACTGGTGTTCATGATGTTTCCCATGTGTCTAGGTTGAGGAAGTGAGTCCATGACCCGACACATGTGATAGAGTTTGGTCCGCTTCAACTGCATGAGGACTTCTCCTATGAGGTCGTTCCCGTCCGTATTTTGGCTCAAGATGTGCGTAGGTGTACGGGTTAAAACGTATTGCAGTAAGTGTACTGGTCTGTCGTAGCAAGTTTTCCTAGGTAGTATTCCTTAGGTTATCGAATCAAAGGAGGTTGAGTCTAGTTTGAGTCTTTAATCTAACTAAAAACTAAAAACTAAAGAAAAATAACAACAATAATTAGGGGTTGGTTTGCAGAAATTAAATAAATAATAAAAGTAAAAACAATAAAAAGATGATCTTCTAAATTCTAAAAGGGTGAATCCTAGTTTTCTACTTCTCCCTAGTTTATTAATTCCCTTCCTGAGTGTTTTCTAAATTCTAGATTGCAACCTCAGATCTAAATTAATCTAAAACGGTCCCCCGCAAGATAGATCCTTACTAGCAATTCTCAAATCCTAACTCTCGTTACGAATTTATATATTAACTAGTAACGTTAACGATTCATCTGGTTTCTAGACAACTAATACTGAGGAATTTCCATCTCTAGTTTCACTGGTAATATTCCTAAGGTCTGATGAACGTCGCAGTTCTCACTTGTAAGCAATTCATATCAAATAAACTCAAGCAATAATTAATCACAAGAGAATTCAATAATCAACAAGGAATAAAACTACAATCTGTATAGAATTTATATTAACAACTCATGAAGCAAAATAATAAACTAGTTGTCCATAGCAAACCAATATTCTAACGGCTACTCAGACATCGAAGACAAAGAAATAAAAATAATAATAAAAAGAATAGAAAACATCATCTAATTGTAAAACGATGACGGAATCTTCTGCTGCTATAGTCTGTCAAAACTGTCTGTTGTTCCCCTCTCTATCTAACATTCTGCTCGCAGTTAGGTCAAAAGGTTGGAATATATCCTCCTGATCGATGATGATGAAACATATTTTATATCCAATCATCTCTCTTTATTTATCAACAGAAGCCCACGTGCATGCCCCCTCCAAAGATAAGAATATGTGTTGTGTTGTGAGGCAAAAGAATCCAGCCCACGTGAATATGTGACGAACCAGATTTTATTTGCTGCCTTTTGTTCATGGTTTAATGTGCATGACCCATCTTTTATTCAGTCTGCGCCTCTTCCTCAGCATGGGCCAGAAGTCACACCCCCGTCAAAGATTGTAGCGCTCGACAAGGTCTGCACCTCCAGTCCTCGACAAATTCTGTGGCCCTGCATAGAAATTGTCGGCCTTGTGTCTGCGCCACTGAATTAGTCTGTCTCGTCGGCCCACGTGAGTTGTCTTTGGTCCAAGTTTACATTTGCACATTAAACCCGGACCATTAGCAGTAGCTTTCGTCCAGGTATAGTCCGAGTATGTAAATCCGGACACATACCCGGACCATACCCAATATTCATCAGAAAGCTCTTTTTATGTCAGTTTGGTACCGTCTTGATCGTTAAGTTTTTGACATGTGTTCTTAGACCTTTTCTTTAGAGTTATTAACCTGTTTTAACATAAAACCACGTGTGAGGAGTAATTTTAACATTTAACATAATTAAGCACTTAAGTGAAAAAATATATAACATTAAAGCTTAAATTAATAAACAATGAAGCATATAAACATAGATAAATTCCCCACTTATCAGTAGGCTCCGGAGTAAGACCCTGTCTATGGTTAAGTTTTAGTGGTCGGATTAATCAGAGCAAGAGGCAACGTGGAAGCTCGAGGATGAGCTACGTGCTAAGTTTCCTTCCAACTTCGAGCAGTAAGGTATGTTGAATTTTAAGGACGAAATTCCTTTTTAGGGAGAAAAGATGTTATGACCCAGATTTATATTAAATCAGATTTACATTTTGTTACCTTATGTTAAGTTGGGTTTTATGACATTATGTGGTTTTGTGGTTTTGAGGAAAAGAAGAGGGCAATGAGGTAATTTTGTTTATTTACTAATAAGGTAAGGAAATAAGGAATTTCCTTTTCCCGTTCTTCCTTTCTCTCGCCAGTTGACAGTTTCTCAGAGCATTCTTCTTCTTCCCTTCTAATTTCCTATCCTTGGTGATTTTTGTTGGATTATCGTTGCTCTATGTGATTTTGAGGCTCCGTCGTTGTGTGTTTCTGCTTTGGTGTTCATGTTTGTGTTAGTATTTCCGGTTTGATTATGTTTGCTCTCCTCTTCTTGTTTGTCCTTGTTTTTAAATGTTGGCTCCGATTGTCGATTCAGCGTTTGTTTGCTTCGTTCTGGTCTATGGTTCTGCTGGTTTGCTCTTCGGCTTCTGTCAGTGGTTTTCTGCACTTCAATTGAGGTAGGTGGTGGACCGATTTGACATTATTTGTCCAGCCATGAGGTGTTTAGAATTTGGGTTATTTGTGGATGATCTTCAATGCATTTCTGAAGTGTTTTCCTCGTTGTCTTTGTTGTTAATTGTCTCTCAAACCCCTATGGTTTCCTCTGGTTTTGCTTTGGATTGATTGTGTAAATTTTGGCTTTGGGAACGGTGACGATTTCTGCATTTCGCTTCTGGTTTTTTTGTCGCGTCCGGACATGAATGTCCGAACAGGACGCGACAGGCTTCTATTTCTACTGTTTTTAAACGTGTCCAGACTTTCGTCCAGACATGTCGGACGGGTAGCGAGGATAAAATATGGACTTGCAATTCAACTCGTGTCCGAACTTGCAAGTCCGGACATGACCTTCTTCTATAATTTCAAAGTTCGGCATGGGTCCGAATATTTATGTCCGGACGCATGTTCGGATACCACCACTTATATTTTCAATGGACATCAGTCCGGACTCAGTTTTGACACTCGACGTGCGTCCGGACTTGTAAGTCCAGACACATATTCGGACCCCCTCTATTTTGTGCCACGACATGCGTCCGGACTTGTAGGTTCGGACACATGTCCGAATAAGACTCTGATTTTGCCTAAAATGCTCGTTTGAGCTTCGTTTTGACTTCTGTTTGTGGGGTATGATCCTCTAAGTGTGAATAAGTGATTTACTCATGTGTTATGCATTTTTATGCACTTCTGTTAAGCAAGTTTGAGTATTTCATTTTGGGACCTATTTACATAGCTTTTGAGCCGTAGATGGTCGGGTCTGGCTATCACGTAGCATGTTGCACATGACGTCCTTCTATTTTCTGTTCCTTGGGTTTTCCCCGGGATGATTAGCAACCGACGGGTACATTAGTGGTCTCTACTACTTTGTTGTGGAATCTTCTGATCCAATGGGCTTCGTTCCCTTCTGTTGTGTTAGCTGGTTACTAGTGTCCCATCTGTACTTGTGATTCTGAAAACTTGGCT
The DNA here is from genome assembly GCA_023374045.1 of Limonium bicolor. Lineage (NCBI taxonomy): Eukaryota > Viridiplantae > Streptophyta > Magnoliopsida > Caryophyllales > Plumbaginaceae > Limonium > Limonium bicolor. The sequence goes on from JAIOTZ010000011.1 coordinate 178,615, forward strand.
TTGAGTGTTTTAAATAACGCTTATGTTTCGTTTGAGCTTGTAAGCTTTAGTTATTTAATATGCTTGTGGAAACTCTGTTTTTCTTTACTTTCGTTTGTGTTTCTTAATCTGTTTCCAAATGTTTTGAGCATACTTCATTGATGAAGTTTGTTGTTGGGGTAAACCTAACATGGCAAGTGTATTGGTCTATCGTAGTCAGTTTTCCTAAAGTATCCCTTCAAGTTATCAAACCAAAGGTGGCAGTGTCTAATTTGAGTCTCTCTCACTACTAGAAAATAGTGGTTCACCTACAGAAAATAGTCCATAGGTAATTGCCGACGGAATACCTATGGTTTTCTGTGCCAACTCCATGTTAAGCAATTACCAATGGAATACCATCCACACTTTTACTGACGGAATTTTCCGTAGGTAAATTGAAGGAAAGTACGGGAATATTGGCTCATGATGGCGCGTATATCACCACAAATTACCTGCGGATAGATTCCATAGGTAACTAGGCGGGATCCTGAAAAAACCGTTACTGGCGGACAGTTTCTGTAGGTAAATAGACCGGCTCTGGAAAAAAAATTACGGGAGTCTGGGTAACTAAAACACATCATTTTGTAAACATAGATACCGACGGACACATTCTGTAGGTAATTACCGATAGACGCATTCCGTAGGTAAATAGACTAACTCTAGGAAAAAAGTTATGACATCGTTTTGTAAACATAGATACGACGGACACATTCCGTAGCTAATTACCGATTGACGCATTTAGTACGTACATAGACCGGATCTGGAAAAAGTTATGGGAGCCTTACTATGGATGGATTACAAGCCACAGCGGACTCTTAGAAGGCCTCAGCTAGAGGATCTGGAGCACCACGGGGCGGCCATGGAGGCCAGACATCCACCGACACCAGATTCTAGAAGGGGAAGGGAGTTGATCAGGGCAGGAGCACCCTGAACTCCGCAGGAGCCTCGGGCGCTGAGGCGGGAGCCTAGCGCGCTACAGGTAATCCTGAAACCCGAATGTGATAGCTTAAAGCATGATTGTATGTTAAACACTTTCACACCAACTTGTATGAATTAAATTAAGCTTAGTAAGAACTTACCTTAGGAGAACTTTCACATCTTAGGTAGTTATGATATTTGTTACCCCCTACCTTCAAGACCGAGATCACCTAGACACGTAGATGAAAAATGGAAGCATCAAGGCAAAAAGTGACAAGTCATTCAACTAGGCATGATTCTACTTAAGGAATTCTTGACCCTCAATGAGCAAACCGACATTATAGATGAGTGTAGAGCCTTGGGTAGAAACTTAGGAGGGTTTTACATTTCAGGGTACACGAGTGGATCTAAGATGAAGCTGCACGTGATGTGCCTAGGCAGGGATTGGGACCCGCAGACAAGAACATACCAGGAAGTGAGGAAATTAGATGGGGAGAGAGTACCTAGGATACCTGAGAGATTAAGGACCTTAGTGAAGAAGGCGGTGGAGACCGCGCAACAGCTTGAAGAAGACCCAGTACCCGGTATTGATGCCGACATCTGCATTATGAATTTCTATAAGAAAGGATGACGACTGGGATTACACCAGGACCGGGATGAAACACCCGAGTCCATCACTAAAGGGATCCCTGTAGTGTCGTTCTCCATTGGCGACGAGGCAGAATTTCTTTACGGTGATCAGAAGATAATGGACTTAGCTAGTAAGCTAACCCTGAAGTCCGGGGATGTGCTAATATTCGGTGGAGATTCAAGGTTAGTATACCACGGGATCAAGTGGATTAAGTTGAATACCGCACCACCAGCTTTAGTTAATGCTACCTACATCCGGCTGGGGCGTCTCAAATTTGACGTTAGAGAGTTTTAATGTATGTTGCAAGCTGTAAGCTATGCATGCAAGTATAATGTAATACTTTGGTGAATTAATAAAAGTGGCATTTTGGAGTTCTTTGAACACATGTTCCAATCTTGTTCTCATACAATTCTTTAATCCAGGCCGTGAACCTGAGAAGGGAGGTATTCTTATATCCTCGACATGGCATAGGCCAAGGAATTTGGCAATGTCATTACGGGTAAGACTCGTAACAATTCAAATTAATTCATTGGAAGCGTTATAAACGTGATGCTAATACAAAGCGAATAAACCACAGGTACTTTTCCTGTCAATGGCACCGATGCATCAGTCTTATTCGACTCAGGGGCTTCTCACTCTTTTGTGTCCTTTTCTTTTGCAAAGAAGTTGAGAGTGACCCCAGAGCACCTCTCAGACTTCTCAGTCACTTTGCCATCTAGGGAGAGAGTACGATGCACGGGACGCTACGCTGACCTTCGGATTATCATACGGGACGAGACTTTCCCCGTCGACTTGATAGAGTTCAAAGGGTTGGGCTTCGACGTTATCATCGGTATGGATTGGCTACCGAAGCACAAGGACAGGCTACATTGTGCCGAGCACCGACTATTGCTCAAGAGCCCGGGGGCAAAGCAGTTTCCTACCGCAGTGTATCGAAGGAGCCCTTCATCAAACTTGTATCGGCCATGGCATTGATGAAAGATGTGAGGAAGGGACATACAACCTAAATGTGTTATGTCCAGGACATGAGGCACGAGGAGCAGAAGGAGTCAGACATCCCTATAGTGTCTGACTTCCCTGATCTGTTTCTGATGAGTTACCAGGCATGCCGCCTGTGCGAGAGGTGAAGTTCGTCATCGACTTGATGCCGGGAATGGGGCGTATTGCTAAGGCACCCTACCAGATGCCTCCAGCCGATATGAGAGAGTTTAAGATCATTTGAGGATCTGCTCGACAAGGGATTCATCAGACCAAGTGTGTCTCCATGGGGAGCGCCGGTATTATTTGTGAAGAAGAAGGATGGGAGCATGCGACTGCATCGACTATCGCGAGTTAAACATAGTATCAGTGAAGAACAAGTACCCTCTACCACACATCGATGACTTATTCGACCAGTTGAGAGGAGCTACTGTGTTCTCAAATATAGACCTCATGTCAGGTTACCACCAGATTTGGATAGTAGAGAGGGACATCGAGAAGATGGATTTCCAGACGCGTTACGGACACTACGAGTTCACCGTGATGCCGTTTGGTTTGTCGAACGCCCCAACTATATTTATGGACTTGATGAACTGTCTATTCAGAGAGCAGCTCGACACTTCAGTGGTAGTCTTTATCGATGATATCCTAGTCTCTCTAAGACTAAGTAGGAGCATGAGGCTCATCTCAGACTTGTACTGGAGATCATGCGGGAGAACAAGCTCTATGCCAAGCTCTCGAAATGTGAGTTTTGGCTCAATAGAGTGGCCTTCCTTGGGTATATTATTTCAGCCCGGTATATCTGTCGACCCTACGAAGATCGAGGCAGTTAAGAGTTGGCTGAGGCCGAAGACGGTGACAGATATCCGTAGTTTCTTGGGTTTGGCCAGCTATTACCGGAGGTTTGTTCAGGACTTTTCCAAAGTATCCAAGCCCATGACGAACTTGATGAAGAAGGACACTCAGTTTGTATGGACTGATGATTGCGAGCGTTCCTTCCAGACACTGAAGGACATACTGGTGTCGGCACCCATACTCCCCATCCCTGAAGGGACCGACGTGTTCGAAGTGTATTGTGATGCCTCAGGTACGGGGCTAGGGTGTGTACTCATGCAGCATGGAAATGTGGTTGCTTGTGCTTCCCAACAGTTGAAGAAACATGAGGAGAACTACCCGACACACGACTTGGAGTTAGGCGTAGTGGTGTTTGCTTTGAAGATTTGGCGCCATTATTTGTACGGAGTCACGAGTGACTATCTACTCCGACCACAAGAGCCTTCAGCATCTCTTCACATAGAAGGAGCTGAATATGAGGCAGATGCAATGGGTCGAGTTCCTGAAGGACTACGACATCGACCTGAAGTACAAGGAGGGAAGACGAATGTAGTAGCCGATGTCTTGAGCCGGAGAGCTCACTTCTTACATGCTATGTCAGCGAGCAGTGGCCTAGTCGAAGAAGTACGCTGTGCTCTGGAGAGCGAGCAGTGCATACAAACCATCAGGCAACAGTTAGTTGACGGCACCTTTGAGGGGCAAAAATACGATTTCAGACTCAGTGATGATGGATTGATCAGACTGAATGGCAGATTGTGCATTCTACAGTCCAACCCAGTCTTGAAGGAGAAGAATCTACAAGAAGCTCATTACTCTTCCTTGCCCATCCACCCGGGATTGTCGAAGATGTACAAAGACTTGAAGGTACACTTCTGGTGGAGTGGCATGAAGAAGGATGTAGCAGAGTTCGTTACCCGCTGCTTGACTTGTCAGAAAGTCAAGTTCAAGCATAGAAGACTGGGCGGTTTGGTGTAGCCTATGCCCATTCCATACTAGAAGTTCGAGGATTTATCCATGGACTTCATTGTCGGCCTTCCACCGACTAAGGGAGGTTCGAATACCATATGGGTTATCGTCGACAGACTGACAAAAGTGGCGAAATTCATTCCTAACAAGGACACTGGGAAGGTTCCCAAGTTGGCAGATCTATTCCAAAGGGAGATCATCAGGGACCACGGTGTGCCGAAGACGATCGTGTCAAATAGAGACCCTCAATTCCTATCACAGTTTTGGGGGCAAGTTCGGGAGGCATTGGGTACGAAGCTAAAGCTAAGTACTGCCTTTCACCCCACAGATCGATGATCAGAGTGAGAGAACCATTCAGACATTGGAGGACATGCTCCGAGCATGTGCCTTAGACTTCCAGGAGAGCTGGATAGACCGGTTACACCTGATTGAGTTCGCCTACAACAACAGCTATCATGCATCGATTCAGATGACACCGTTTCAGGCGTTGTATGGCAGACCTTGTAGGACACCTCTCTGCTGGGACGAGGTCAGCGAGAACACCTTCTTAGGGCCTGAGTATCTAGAGTAAGTAAAGGAGGATGTTCTACAGATCCGTAGAAACATGAAGACTGCCCAGGATCGACATAAGTCATATGTAGACGTCAGAAGGAGAGACCTCGAGTTCACAGTCGATGACCGAGTCTTCCTCAGAGTGTCACCTATGAAGGGCATCTTCAGGTTCGGACAGAAGGGCAAGTTGAGCCCGAAGTATGTGGGTTCGTACCGTATTACGGAGCGAGTGGGTCCGTTAGCTTACAGGTTAAACTTACCTGCTGAGCTCGGGAGAGTGCACGACGTATTCCATGTATCATAGCTGAAGCAGTACATGTCTCACCCTTCGCATGTTTTGAGGAGACTCCACTCTGCATCCTCGATATGAAGACAAGGGAGACTAGGAACAAGACCATCCACATGGTCAAAGTCCTTTGGTCGAACCATGAGGTAGAAGAGGCCACATGGGAGTTGGAGGACTCCATGAGAGCCAAGTATCCAGCGCTTTTTGAGTAGCGGTTGTAGTATACTTGTGGGGTACGGGGGCATAACCATTTTTAAGGGGGGTAGAGCTTCTTGGCTGTGCACATGTGTGCACTAGGTTTTGGTGATGTATGCGGGGCATACTTGTTTATGTTTGTTTGTATGCACATTACGCACTTGTATGTATGTTAAGTATCATATGAGATACTTGTTTGTGTGTGTATGTATACACTTGTGTATGATGCATCCTTTGAGGTACTTGTGATATGTATAATATATATATATATATATATATATGTGTGTGGTGTGTGTGTGTGTGTCCTTTATGAAAAGTGATTACCTATGGTATTGTGTAGTTATGGAATGGAATTGATACGGGCACCTCGGGGAGGTTGTCATTACATTAGAATTGATAGGAACTATGGTGTTGTTGGATCATCTATATCCATATATGAATGAATTAACGCCACGAATTTTGGCCACTTGCTGTGTAAGCACAATATATTTATGTGTAGATGTATATCAGATAGATATACAGTATAAGGTATCATGGGTAGTTACATACCTATTCGAGGAAAACGACTTCGGGATGAAGTCTTTTTAAGGGGGTAGATTGAAATACCCCTAACTAATAAAATATGATCTAAACATCTAATTATATATATTAAGGCTTAAACATGCTTCATAATTATTTGGAAACAATCAAAGATAAAAAAACAAGCAGAAACATGCTTAAAAATCACTTAAGGCAAATTATGCTCTAAATAAGCCTTAAGGATTATGTAACCTTGATTAGGGTCCAAAGTGAATTCCTAAACCTTATAACTAAGGTATTAACATGATAAAACCATTACCAATGCAAACCAAACTCTAGAAAGAGTCAAAACACATAAATGAGCTCTAAAATTCCTTAAGACACATTTTTATGAAAGTGTCCAAAAATTAACTTTGAATGGCTAAATAGCCTTGTATACACCTTAATCAACATTTTTACTACTTAGTATCACATTAGTAACACTAATTCAAAGGATTTACAAAAATCCAAAGTTTAGCACTAAAATGTGAATAGTACCCAAATAATGCCATTTTAAGCCTTAATTACTTAACATAGTCAATGGTCAATGTAAGACCATGGTCTTGACTAAGGATGGACAGAAAAACATGATGTAAAACATCCTTGGTTACTAAGTAAATATCTACCTGATGAGTCACCCTTTACTATTCCATTTTTATGACTAATCTTACCTTAAAAGCAAAAATCAGCCTTTCTCTTTCATTAAGCACTTAAATCATGGTATATGTCATCTCTTCCTCTCTTCTTCCTCTTTACTATGAACTAACTTCAATCCCATTCTCCCACTCATCTAGGGTGAGTTCACCTTGGAATAAAAACCTCTAATTCGGCTGGAATTCAAAAGAAGGGGGAAGTAAGGCAAAATCACTTATTAAGGTAAAAACATCCTTTAAGCTTCTACCTTCACTTATACTTCTTCAATGGCTGATTTATTTGAGTTATTTCACTCATTACCTTCCCATTATCTTCCTTGATCAGTAGACACTTCAACTACTTCAAGTGGTGGCTGGTTTCATGCTAAAATCACTTCTTAAGCAATTTTCACAAGGTAAACTTAACTAGCTTTATGCCTTGTTTTTGTTCAGCTTTCTTAGCTTAACTTTGAAGGAGTACTAACACTCCTTTTGTCCTCTAAAATACAGCCAAAATCTCCCCTTGTAAAGCCTTGAAAACCAAGGTAAATCTTGACAGTTACAAGTTCATTCCTACATCTTAAATGTCTTAAGTCATTAAGCTAATTTGTACCTTTCTTTACTTACAAAAATATGGTCTAAATGGTGCTTGGAACCTTGGGTATTATTCTGTCCAAAAGGGAGGAAAAACAAGCTTAAGTTCAACCTTGGAGAAAGTAAGTAAATTCCTACCTTAATGACATATTAATCAAGCTATATATATATATCATAAGCTAAAAACTAACCTAAGCAATGTATTAAATTAGGCCGAGAGTACAAGTGTTGATTGGCTGAATTTTTATGACTTGTATCAAGTAAGTTACTGTTATTTAAGCTTTGACATGAGTATTATTGTTAAATAATAAAGCCGTGGGGAAATTAAGTTAATATGACTTAATTATGTTAAGTGTTATTAACACTTTTGGCTATTTACTTAGTATTAAAAGAATTAATGTCTCATAAGAATAATTAATGGGGTTTAAATGCAATTTATAAAAATATTGGGGTGGTTTTAGTAAAAGACGAGAGTTAGTATGTAATATGAATATTTATGTGTAATTTATGTTATAAGTTAAGTTGTAATAAGGCCATGTACTTAGGCCATTTTTAATCATGTCATTAAGCTTTCAAATTACATTAAAGTTATTTATGTCATATCTGTAACACCCCTATAATAATAAAACAACAGCGGAAAATAAACTAAAGGTGCTACAGACCATCGGGCTCCAAACACCCGGTACCAACCTCACCAATTACAACCTTTACAATTAACTAAGTTACGGTCTGAACTTCGAGAAAACTTAACATAACATAACAGTAATAAATACATTCACTCTCCATAAAACCTAGTCCCATCCCAAACGCTCATTCTCTTCGTGGCCACCTGTAAATCAATTCGTACCTGCAAGATGAAACCAAGCAGCCCACCCAAAAGGGGGAGGTCAGTTCCCTGGAATGGAACTGGTACAATTCTCCAAAAACAAACTTAAAACATAACTCTTCAAATAATAGTAACATGAAAACAAACTCTTAAAAGTAAAACAGAGATAAAGCACTTCAAAACAATCAAGTTAAAGAGAAAAGAACACAAGACAAAGATAGAGATAAAGAACTTCCAAACCAAGTCATCCACTTAAGTAGTCACACCACATAGTTAGTAAGCACCCATTGCTGAGGTTAGAACCAATTCTGGTTAAGAAGAGAAAGACCTTAAGTAGTCACAAAGGACTAGAAGTGACATTAATATCCATAACCCGTGGTAGACAGTTTATGTCTCCACCATTTCAAAAGATGATTCCCATAGACAAAAAATACTCAAGAGTGGAATAAACCAATTGGGAGAGATGGCCCCCACCGCCAGTCAGTTGCCACAAGGGCGAGGTAAACAGACCTCCGCTGTCAGTTGCCACAAAGGGCGAGGTAAACAGACCTCCGCTGTCAGTTGCCACAAAGGGCGAGGTATAGCAGACCTCCGCTGCCACCGACCCGTTCTCAGTCATCGGTGAAAAGTGTGTGCACCACTTAGTATAAATAATCCATACTCAGTACCAAGATTAACATTTCCCATATTCCCATTAGATTATTAACTGCACAAGAGCAATACCAAAACACTCAGTCCTACAGAGTGCAGAGGCGTAAACCCTCAACAATTAATACCCAATAGAAAGAATCCATTCCCAATTAGGCTGATCAAACTCGACTCATGGATGAAACAATACCCATAGTCCAAAGGAAGAATTTACCAATACCAGATACTTTCCTATATTCCTAGTTACCCCACTAGATCATTAACTGCACCAGAGCAATACCAAAACACTCAGTCCTACAGAGTGCAGAAGCGTAAACCCTAGGCAGTTAATATCTAGTGAAACAACTAGATAGGAGGAACCAATAACCAAGGAAGTTTCACATACAGGCTCAGTTAGTCACAGCAAGCTCAGTCAGTCACCCAAACAGTTTCCCTTTTGAAATCCATTCAAGATCAGTTGGTGTTCCAAAACATTCCATAAAGTCCATCAGCAAAAGTATCGAGTACAAGAAATCGTACAAAACATTCCATAGTCCAAAACACCACAAGCTGAGTACGAGAAATCGCACAAAACATTTCATACAGTCCAAAACACATAAGCTGAGTACGAGAAATCGTACAAAACATTCCATAGAATTGTCACCAAAAGATCTGAGTACGAGAAATCGTACCTGGGTAACGCTGTAGCAGTTCTAATCAACTTGCGTAAACAATCAACAGTACTCTGAAGAATATTAAAGGTAGTCTATCATCAATCACTTGTAGCCTATGTTACGCTTAAATAAACTCCTTACTCTTATTTCAAAATCTCAATTATCTTTTAAGCCCTCACTTAAATGTTATGTATAATCTTTGAGTTATCTGAGAACGTTGTATAGCCCAAGGTGGTAAGATCAGGGAATGTGTTCGATTAACATTGCTAATTGTCCATTCATATCCACTTTATTCATACTTAACCACAATTCTCACATTCAAGACTTTTGAGACCTCTATATCATAAATGTATTTATATTATATAATTAAATCTAAGAATTTCAATGATAATCTTAAGCTCAATACCTTTATTCTTACTTTAGGACCGACATCGTATTATAACCAATGATGGGTTGATCTTAGAATACTATACTATTATTTCACAATTTATTGACTATGTATCTTTATCAATATCTACTAGATAATCCATTATAACTAAGTTTTCCCCCTTAACTAAATTATGATCTACATCCCGTATACTGAAATCGTAGTGTTGAAGATGCATTTCAATATAACTTATTTGAGCTACTAAACTCAATTATCTTATCTTTAGTTCAGAATGGCCTTTAGTTACAACCATCTATTAATCTTGTCATAAGTTGTTAAATTACTCTTCATCTTGAAATAACCATATTATAGTTAACTCAACTTATCGAACTCTCACATTTAGTATCCACAGGGTATATTATTTACTTAACCATAACTTTATAATAAGGTGTTTTAAGATAACCCTTTTTATGTATCCTTACTTACATTTTAATTTCCAAGTATTTAATTTTTACACACATTCTCTCCATAGAGTATGTATAATCCTTTTGTACTAAATTTTAATAAACTTATGTCTTAAATACATTTTATATTACTTACAAGGCCAAAGGTTTCAAGGAATAACTTAATAAATAAATTTCCTTTATTGTATTTTAGGATAAACATTATATCTTAGCATAAGGTAGAATTTATCAAAGAATTAAATTCTAGTTCGTAAGTGAAATTATCAATTACTTAATAAGATAATATATTCTGAACAATCTCCATACCTTATATTCAAATGTCACATTAATATTTCCAGTGTCAAAAGGTAAATCAATAGTCTCTTATGTAACATAGTTCCATCTAATCAAAGGTTTAAAGATTTTAAATATCAAATTCCTATTCACAACCCTTCTTATAAATTCTCACTACTAAATACATCACTTAACTATTTACTCACATCCTGAACATTGGTGTTAAACGTATTTATATGGCTTAACTAGTTGTAAGAAACTTAAGGATTATTATTCAGATTAACTTCCTAATCATAGTTTAATGTAGTTTTATATCATAATCCCTTTTAATGATTTTATCTTAAAATATTAAGTTATTACTCAATACTATAAATGTTAAGAAACGATTAAATCTAGACTTATTTATCCTCTTCACATTTAGACGTAAAAGTAACTCATTTACTTTATTATTGTTTATATAATATGAACATTTAAATGTAAAATTATTTCATTCATTTTATTATCAATTATATATTAAGATCTATTTGTGTAACACTTTATGTAAACTAATTACAAATATTCCTAAATTTCAACTTATTAATTTCTTAACCCAATTATAGATTTACATTTTGGACATTGACTAAATATATACATGTATTTAATACTGTTTATATAAATCTTAGAAATTCAAGGGTAACTAAAAACTCAATTCATAACCATAAATTAATACCACCTCATATAGTATTCTATTATTAGTATTATGTAGAGGTTTTATTTCAACTCATTAATTCCTACATATATATTTTCTATAAGGTATTTTATTTCTTTTATTTATTTATTTATCGTATATATATATATATATCCTTCCTATTATATTTCCCACAAGGAATGTTATTTCCTTTATCTATTTTATTGTATATATATATATATATACATATACCTACATATATTAAGATTTATCCAGAACACTCTTTAAGAAATTCTATTGTATTTAATTATACCTAATATTGTAGACATATCCAAAACTGATTTATGGTTTATAAAATAAAGTATTTCCCTTAGTTTTAGTTAAACATATTAGCTTCCATATTATATATAACAAATAAAATGTAGTTTAGTTAAATTCCTTGATTCACTATTAGTTACTTCTTAATTACCTTTTATAAATGCGTAGAAATAATATAAATATATATTTGTTCCTTAGTTTATTTAAAATGTTAACTCCCATATAATGTAGTAAATAAAATGTAGGATAATTAAATTCCTTAATTTATATAAGTTCCTACTCAAGTAAGTAAACATACATATATGTAAATAATTTCATTTCTCTTAAAAGCTAATACAAAAACATTTATAAACTTACTGTTATAAAATGCTAATTTAGTTTCCTTTATTTTCCCAGCTTAAAAGTTAATTAACAAACCATACTTTAATTTTTGGTTACATTAAAAACTTTATATTATAGGTTATTCTTATGAAAAACTCACAAACACAATTTTTAAAACCTTTTCCCGTTGCCCAAAAATTCCCAAACTTAATATACAGTAACTATAACATTTTAGACATATTATAAAATTTTTATTTCATAAAAATATCTTTTTAATTTAGCCAAATAATTCCAGAAAACCCGTAACTTGTAAAATCATAACTTATGTTTAAAAACTCCAAATCCATAATAATTTACATCAAAATAAACTACATAAAATAAGGAATCTATGGTTAAAATTTCAAGTCAAAATACATTCGGGAAGATATTTAAATTAATTAAACAAGTTAGGGTTATTTACTGAATTTTACAGAAACTTAAAACAACCTTAAATCTCACGTTTTAATCCTGGCCGTCCAATCTCTTAAAACGAGATCGGACGGCCCCTGAATCCCCAGTTCATCCCCGAATCCAGAAACTATATCGAGTACTAATCTGCCTATATCTCCTAATCTACAGAACGAAATCGATTGATTTTTGTTTCATTGGATCCGAAATTCATTTCGGTTCTATTGGTACCGTTTTCCCTAATTATAATGCAATATATGTCAAGATTCGAAATTGTTTCGAAGGTTAGGGTTCATATCGGTTCCAGAGTTGAGTTCGAACACAAATCCATCAAATTCTCTCCATATAGTACGTAATTGACACAATTGAAACATGGGTTAGGTCGGAATTGCAATACCGGTTAGCATAATCGGAGGAATTTGAAGAGAACTCACCGGAGTTGCTCGAATCGAAGTGATTTCGAGATCGGGTTTCTGGAAAAATTCGAACTACCGACCAGTTCGTGAAGCACACTTCGAGGATCTATAAGTTATTGCACAGATCGAGTTAGGCTTTGTTTTTGGGCTCATTAGAAAGATGAAACTTAGATCTACACATTGATAACTAGAACTAATCCTAACTCGCATTATACAGAAGAAAATTGACCCGAAAGTTACGAGTTTACCTCTCTGTTTCGGTATGATTTTATGTGCTGAAAAATCCGAAACTTTGAGCGACTATAACTTCCAAACGGTTATGATTTAGGCTTGGGCATAAACATAAGAATTGTAGACGGATTAGAGATCTACACAACGAGCTAAAGAAATCGAAATTTGGTTGAAAGACGAGGAAGTTATGGCATGACGAACTTTACCTGAAATCGAAATAACTCGAATCTGGGTTACGACTGAGAAAGGTGCCAACTTGAGAACGACTTTCCCGTTGATGTGGATGGAGTTAGGGCTTGTATGAGTTATGAATGTAAAGAGGGAATTAAGGAGAAGAGAGTGGTGAAGACGGCACTGGAAAATTCGAAGTAATGAGAGAGATATGGCCGTCACAAGTTAGGTCAAAAACGGTTGTTTGCTGGAGAAAATCAAGGAGGTAAAATCTGCTAAGTGTTGGGACGCACGAGAGGCTGACACGTGGCACCTATGAAATTTTGGCTCTAAACTTCAAACTAGCATAACTTTGGCTAGGATGATCCGTTTTTGACGTTCTTTTTATCGATCTTCATGGTTTTCCATAACCTATTTATTGGTATAGGTTTCATGGCCTGGTTTGACCATTCTCAAAAAGTCAACCCTAGCAAGGCTTAATAAGCTTTAAGGTTTCTAGAATTTTATATTGACTTTTATGATTCAAAACAATGTTCCAACACTTCCTAAAATCTTTATATATATATGGAGTGTTTAATAATTTCCCAAGATTTATTGACTTATAAATCTTATTATTAAATTCATAATACTATACAATAATATATAATAATTAGGAGAAAACCCCTAAATAAATCTCACAACCCCATATATATAATAATTTAATATCATAATTCCATATAATAATTAATATTCATAATTCCATATAATAATTTAATACTTAATAGTATTATTAAAGGTTTAATAAAAGAAATCCCCTAAATTAATTTAAATTAATTTAGGGGTATTTCAGCATATCCCCCTTAAAAGAAACTTCGCCTCGAAGTTTAAAAATCAACTAATAAGCACTCACACCGCTTCGGGTGTGCTGAGACAATAAAAATTCCAATGAAATTCCATACCAAACCAATCCTTTATTTCCATCCATTTCCATAACAACATTCCACTCAAGATTACTCAAAATCAAACTGAATCAGGATGTATCAAGACATAGCATGATGAAAATCAAAAGTCACATACTGAGTCATACTGCAAAAACCAAGCACATACAAACACCCCTCATTCTGCTAATACTGTTCTCCCTTTGCTAATAACGAAACGCGGCATAATCCGGATGAGATAACGAAGGAGGAGTATGCCAGCATATCCCCCTTAAAAGAGCTAAGGTACGCCCTCGTACCGCTACTAATGGCACATTCAAAGAATTCAACAACTTATTAACCAGCTTTGTTGAATTTTACTGTACCGTTGATTATATCTATGATCGTTATATATATCTGTATCTCTTGATTGTTATGTATTTGTATTTCCTTGGTGGTTATAAAATTTTATCTTATGATTATTATCCATTCATTTAATGACGGATACGAATTATATGTCAATATATGATCATTTATCATATCAATTATATTACCAAGCTATAAACCAGGTGTAACGTACTTGAGTAGTTTAACATAATATTCCCGATCATTTAATAATCCTCAATAATATTCCAAAATTATCCTCAAAGGTTTATTAGTCAACCATATGTTAAAACTCTATAAAATAAATATTTTCTATGACTTTCCAAGTTTCAATTGTTTTTATAATTAACGATCATATTTAGACGAATCATTCAGTGTTTACTTCATAAAATTTACTTATTATATATTTACATAATTTCACCCAAGGCAGAATTTTAGGAAGTTCTTATAATGTAGCTCCAAAATCTGATTTCTTTATCTTAAAATTTACTTTTCAAGGTAGGGACTCTATATATAAATTTTAAGTCAAACGAATTAGTCTAGTGAAAGTCACTCACTCTTGATAACTATTTTTCTTAGGGTTTTCTATGTAAGTATTATTCTGATCATTAGATCTTAGTACTCTCTTAGATAATGGTGGCTTTGGTAAATATCGCTGTTAGTGCGACTTTTAAAAATTTATACCTGTATAATGTTAAACTTCCAAGTAAACATGAGGATTTCAAATCTTTAAGTAACTCCCAATTTCTCACTAGATGCTCAATATTCCGAGTATTTAAGGATCAATGATATTTAGTTTAGTGTTACTCTTTCTTCACTTAATCTTTAAGTAACTTCCTTAATGGTTTTTATATTCAACAAGGGATAGACGTTCTACCTTGAAGTACCCAAATTTAATCCCCTTCCTCATATAACCCTTTACATTTATGAGTTTTAATACGGATCTTAAGATATAAATTAAGATTGTTCATTGTGGCTAGTAATGAAATATGCCTAGCTCAAGACTTCATGATGGTAACGTCTTACCACCACTTCCCCTCAAGTTCAACACAATCCATCACCTGCGTAGAAGATTATTTACAGTTAGATGACAAGGCTTGTCTAGCCCCTAAACTTCTAGAAGTGGGTGTGCACCCCCACTACTTTCAGCCTAGGAGTTCGTCGCACCAGGCACTTCCCGTAGGGTGTTAGGTTTACGTGTTTTCTTTCTAAAGTTAACATAGAGTTTTAATGTGTTTTATAAGTTCAGATGTTGATCTTTTCTAATACGCTACTGGTTCTTGTTAGCTTAATAATTTTCTAGACTTAAGATTTATCTTAAACATTATCTTTAGGTAATAATTTGTACCAAGTAGTAGTTTGAGATTTATTTGCAAGCTTTAAAGGAATTGAAGTACCTTGACATAATATCAATACTAATTTAGTTATTTAAAGTTCTATTTGGATACTGTTTTCAACCAAAAGTATTCTTTACCATTCCAGGAATTTGTGTACTAGCTTTTAAAGGATTGCATTTTTTTTAGCAATGTATTCTCCATGAACATACTTTTGAACAATAACTTAATATTTCGTTTATCTCAACCAAAATCTTATCGTACTTAATATAGGACGTACCAAACTTATATATATATATGTATATATATATTTTCTGTAGTTTATTGTTGGGACGGTATAACAACACATCACACTCAACAGACATTCACAAAAGAAAAGCGTGTAAGGGAATCGTTCACAATTCCAAAAAGGGTTAGGAGTCGTGCCTTACTGGAGTCCTCACTTCCCAATTCTACCCAGTTCCCCAGTTTAAGTGCACCTATAATCTAAGTATTTCACTCGGCTTGTTTTCTCGGGTTCAGAGCGTAACTACGCTCTGATACCACTTTCTGTAACACCCCTATAATAATAAAACACAGCGGAAAATAAACTAAAGGTGCTACAGACCATCGGGCTCCAAACCCCCGGTACCAACCTCACCAATTACAACCATTACAATTAACTAAGTTACGGTCTGAACTTCGAGAAAACTTAACATAACATAACAGTAATAAATACATTCACTCTCCATAAACCTAGTCCCATCCCAAACACTCATCTCTTCGTGGCCACCTGTAAATCAATTCGTACCTGCAAGATGAAACCAAGCAGCCCACCCCAAAAGGGGCAGTCAGTTCCCTGGAATGGAACTGGTACAATTCTCCAAAAACAAACTTATAAAACATAACTCTTCAAATAAATAGTAACATGAAAACAAACTCTTAAAAGTAAAACAGAGATAAAGCACTTCAAAACAATCAAGTTAAAAGAAAAGAAAACAAGACAAAGATAGAGAAAGAACTTCCAAACCAAGTCATCCACTTAAGTAGTCACACCACATAGTTAGTAAGCACCCATTGCTGAGGTTAGAACCAATTCTGGTTAAGAAGAGAAAGACTTAAGTAGTCACAAAGGACTAGAAGTGACATTAATATCCATAACCCGTGGTAGACAGTTTATGTCTCCACCATTTCAAAGATGATTCCATAGACAAAATATACTCAAGAGTGGAATAAACCAATTGGGAGAGATGGCCCCCACCGCCAGTCAGTTGCCACAAGGGCGAGGTAAACAGACCTCCGCTGTCAGTTGCCACAAAGGGCGAGGTAAACAGACCTCCGCTGTCAGTTGCCACAAAGGGCGAGGTATAGCAGACCTCCGCTGCCACCGACCCGTTCTCAGTCATCGGTGAAAAGTGTGTGCACCACTTAGTATAAATAATCCATACTCAGTACCAAGATTAACATTTCCCATATTCCCATTAGATTATTAACTGCACAAGAGCAATACCAAAACACTCAGTCCTACAGAGTGCAGAGGCGTAAACCCTCAACAATTAATACCCAATAGAAAGAATCCATTCCCAATTAGGCTGATCAAACTCGACTCATGGATGAAACAATACCCATAGTCCAAAGGAAGAATTTACCAATACCAGATACTTTCCTATATTCCTAGTTACCCCACTAGATCATTAACTGCACCAGAGCAATACCAAAACACTCAGTCCTACAGAGTGCAGAAGCGTAAACCCTAGGCAGTTAATATCTAGTGAAACAACTAGATAGGAGGAACCAATAACCAAGGAAGTTTCACATACAGGCTCAGTTAGTCACAGCAAGCTCAGTCAGTCACCCAAACAGTTTCCCTTTTGAAATCCATTCAAGATCAGTTGGTGTTCCAAAACATTCCATAAAGTCCATCAGCAAAAGTATCGAGTAAGAAATCGTACAAAACATTCCATAAGGTCCAAAACACCACAAGCTGAGTACGAGAAATCGCACAAAAATTTCATACAGTCCAAAACACATCAAGCTGAGTACGAGAAATCGTACAAACATTCCAAGAATTTGTCACCAAAAGTATCTGAGTACGAGAAATCGTACCTGGGTAAGCTGTAGCAGTTCTAATCAACTTGCGTAAACAATCAACAGTACTCTGAAGAATATTAAAGGTAGTCTATCATCAATCACTTGTAGCCTATGTTACGCTTAAATAAATCCTTACCTTATTTCAAATCTCAATTATCTTTTAAGCCCTCACTTAAATGTTATGTATAATCTTTGAGTTATCTGAGAACGTTGTATAGCCCAAGGTGGTAAGATCAGGGAATGTGTTCGATTAACATTTGCTAATTGTCCATTCATATCCACTTTATTCATACTTAACCACAATTCTCACATTCAAGACTTTTGAGACCTCTATATCATAAATGTATTTATATATATAATTAAATCTAAGAATTTCAATGATAATCTTAAGCTCAATACCTTTATTCTTACTTTAGGACCGACATCGTATTATAACCAATGATGGGTTGATCTTAGAATACTATACTATTATTTCACAATTATTGACTATGTATCTTTATCAATATCTACTAGATAATCCATTATAACTAAGTTTTCCCCCTTAACTAAATTATGATCTACATCCCGTATACTGAAATCGTAGTGTTGAAGATGCATTTCAATATAACTTATTTGAGCTACTAAACTCAATTATCTTATCTTTAGTTCAGAATGGCCTTTAGTTACAACCATCTATTAATTGTCATAAGTTGTTAAATTACTCTTCATCTTGAAATAACCATATTATAGTTAACTCAACTTATCGAACTCTCACATTTAGTATCCACAGGGTATATTATTTACTTAACATAACTTTATAATAAGGTGTTTTAAGATAACCCTTTTATGTATCCTTACTTACATTTAATTCCCAAGTATTTAATTTTACACACATTCTCTCCATAGAGTATGTATAATCCTTTTGTACTAAATTTTAATAAACTTATGTCTTAAATACATTTTATATTACTTACAAGGCCAAAGGTTTCCAAGGAATAACTTAATAAATAAATTTCCTTATTGTATTTAGGATAAACATTATATCTTAGCATAAGGTAGAATTTATCAAAGAATTAAATTCTAGTTCGTAAGTGAAATATCAATTACTTAATAAGATAATATATTCTGAACAATCTCCATACCTTATATTCAAATGTCACATTAATATTTCCAGTGTCAAAAGGTAAATCAATAGTCTCTTATGTAACATAGTTCCATCTAATCAAAGGTTTAAGATTTTAAATATCAAATTCCTATTCACAACCTTCTTATAAATTCTCACTACTAAATACATCACTTAACTATTTACTCACATCCTGAACATTGGTGTTAAACGTATTTATATGGCTTAACTAGTTGTAAGAAACTTAAGGATTATTATTCAGATTAACTTCCTAATCATAGTTTAATGTAGTTTTATATCATAATCCCTTTTAATGATTTTATCTTAAAATATTAAGTTATTACTCAATACTATAAATGTTAAGAAACGATTAAATCTAGACTTATTTATCCTCTTCACATTTAGACGTAAAAGTAACTCATTTACTTTATTATTGTTTATATAATATGAACATTTAAATGTAAAATATATTTCATTCTTTTATTATCAATTATATATTAAGATCTATTTGTGTAACACTTTATGTAAACTAATTACAAATATTCCTAAATTTCAACTTATTAATTTCTTAACCCAATTATAGATTTACATTTTGGACATTGACTAAATATATACATGTATTTTAATACTGTTTATATAAATCTTAGAAATTCAAGGGTAACTAAAAACTCAATTCATAACCATAAATTAATACCACCTCATATAGTATTCTATTATTAGTATTATAGAGGTTTTATTTCAACTCATTAATTCCTACATATTATATTTTCTATAAGGTATTTTATTTCTTTTATTTATTTATTTATCGTATATATATATATATATCCTTCCTATTATATTTCCCACAAGGAATGTTATTTCTTTATATTTTTATTGTATATATATATATATATATACATATACCTACATATATTAAGATTTATCCAGAACACTCTTTAAGAAATTCTATTGTATTTAATTATACCTAATATCTTGTAGACATATCCAAAACTGATTTATGGTTTATAAAATAAAGTATTTCCCTTAGTTTTAGTTAAACATATTAGCTTCCATATTATATATAACAAATAAAATGTAGTTTAGTTAAATTCCTTGATTCACTATTAGTTACTTCTTAATTACCTTTTATAAATGCGTAGAAATAATATAAATATATATGTTCCTTAGTTTATTAAAATGTTAACTCCCATATAATGTAGTAAATAAAATGTAGGATAATTAAATTCCTTAATTATATAAGTTCCTACTCAGTAAGTAAACATACATATATGTAAATAATTCATTCTCTTAAAAGCTAATACAAAAACATTTTATAAACTTACTGTTATAAAATGCTAATTTAGTTTCCTTTATTTTCCCCAGCTTAAAAGTTAATTAACAAACCATACTTTAATTTTGGGTTACATTAAAAACTTTATATTATAGGTATTCTTTGAAAAACTCACAAACACAATTTTAAAACCTTTTCCCGTTGCCCAAAATTCCCAAACTTAATATACAGTAACTATAACATTTTAGACATATTATAAAATTTTTATTTCATAAAAATATCTTTAATTTAGCCAAATAATTACAGAAAACCAGTTAAACTTGTAAAAATCATAAAATTTCTTAAAAACTCCAAATCCATAATAATTTACATCAAAATAAACTACATAAAATAAGGAATCTATGGTTAAAATTTCAAGTCAAAATACATTCGGGAAGATATTTAAATTAATTAAACAAGTTAGGGTTATTTACTGAATTTTACAGAAACTTAAAACAACCTTAAATCTCACGTTTTAATCCTGGCCGTCCAATCTCTTAAAACGAGATCGGACGGCCCCTGAATCCCCAGTTCATCCCCGAATCCAGAAACTATATCGAGTACTAATCTGCCTATATCTCCTAATCTACAGAACGAAATCGATTGATTTTTGTTTCATTGGATCCGAAATTCAATTTCGGTTCTATTGGTACCGTTTTCCCTAATTATAATGCAATATATGTCAAGATTCGAAATTGTTTCGAAGGTTAGGGTTCATATCGGTTCCAGAGTTGAGTTCGAACACAAATCCATCAAATTCTCTCCATATAGTACGTAATTGACACAATTGAAACATGGGTTAGGTCGGAATTGCAATACCGGTTAGCATAATCGGAGGAATTTGAAGAGAACTCACCGGAGTTGCTCGAATCGAAGTGATTTCGAGATCGGGTTTCTGGAAAAATTCGAACTACCGACCAGTTCGTGAAGCACACTTCGAGGATCTATAAGTTATTGCACAGATCGAGTTAGGCTTTGTTTTTGGGCTCATTAGAAAGATGAAACTTAGATCTACACATTGATAACTAGAACTAATCCTAACTCGCATTATACAGAAAGAAAATTGACCCGAAAGTTACGAGTTTACCTCTCTGTTTCGGTATGATTTTATGTGCTGAAAAATCCGAAACTTTGAGCGACTATAACTTCCAAACGGTTATGATTTAGGCTTGGGCATAAACATAAGAATTGTAGACGGATTAGAGATCTACACAACGAGCTAAAGAAATCGAAATTTGGTTGAAAGACGAGGAAGTTATGGCATGACGAACTTTACCTGAAATCGAAGTATAACTCGAATCTGGGTTACGACTGAGAAAGGTGCCAACTTGAGAACGACTTTCCCGTTGATGTGGATGGAGTTAGGGCTTGTATGAGTTATGAATGTAAAGAGGGAATTAAGGAGAAGAGAGTGGTGAAGACGGCACTGGAAAATTCGAAGTAATGAGAGAGATATGGCCGTCACAAGTTAGGTCAAAAACGGTTGTTTGCTGGAGAAAATCAAGGAGGTAAAATCTGCTAAGTGTTGGGACGCACGAGAGGCTGACACGTGGCACCTATGAAATTTTGGCTCTAAACTTCAAACTAGCATAACTTTGGCTAGGATGATCCGTTTTTGACGTTCTTTTTATCGATCTTCATGGTTTTCCATAACCTATTTATTGGTATAGGTTTCATGGCCTGGTTTGACCATTCTCAAAAAGTCAACCCTAGCAAGGCTTAATAAGCTTTAAGGTTTCTAGAATTTTATATTGACTTTTATGATTCAAAACAATGTTCCAACACTTCCTAAAATCTTTATAATATATATGGAGTGTTTAATAATTTTCCCAAGATTTATTGACTTATAAATCTTATTATTAAATTCATAATACTATACAATATATATAATAATTAGGAGAAAACCCCTAAATAAATCTCACAACCCCATATAATAATTTAATATTCATAATTCCATATAATAATTTAATATTCATAATTCCATATAATAATTTAATACTTAATAGTATTATTAAAGGTTTAATAAAAGAAATCCCCTAAATTAATTTAAATTTAGGGGTATTTCAAATACCCTTAAGCAGGTCTGTAAACACCTGGAAGTGATTAAGAATCAACATAATGCATTAAAGGAGAAGTGGGGAGCAAGGGATGTACAGATTGTTTTCAGTTCACTGGAATGTATGCTTCTGTATGGACTGTTTCCAAAGTGTTATGAGTGGGATGTTAGTTTCATAATGAACCCGAAATAGACCTAATACTTTTGGCTAAGCTGACAAAACATCGTGGGAAGTTTATGCGTCAGTTGGTACACTAAAAGTGAGGATAAACACCAAACTATGTTGTAGTTTTACAATTTGGGGACTTCTGTGTAAATGGGTTTTTTTTGGGGTATGTTATGGTCTATATTATCTTAGCATTAGGGTTAAAACATTACCCACCTACTAAGCCAAGGAGAGAATACATTTTAGACAAGTCAAATCTATCTTATAGAAACATGTTACACGGTTGACGCTTAAATGCTCTAAAACATTAGCTAGGACAAAGGACTTAGTTAACGTGTAAAATAAGGGTGTGAATGCCCTAGGAGTAACATAAAGTCAAACACGTGGGAAGTCCTAAGGGTTAATAAAAGTTGAACATTCAACAAAGATTCATCTAGGAAATAACACCCGATGATAGTTTAATAAGTTCGGGAAGTGACACAAAGGTCGTCACATGAAATCATAAACTGGCACCTTGTTTGTAATTAACGCTAGGGCCGTAACGAACGCCAGCCGGGACTCCATGTGTGTGTGAGACAACTTTTGCTTCTAAATCAGGTATGGACATGTGTGGTTCGTATGTTGCCGTGTTACACGGCTTGTGTGCTGTGTGCTCTGTGTGAAAAGACTTTAAGATCAAAGCATGAAATTGGATTGCTTGTTTATTATGTTGTATGATTTTTATATCATTGTTGTGTATCATTGCGCGCACACAGTAGTTTAGTCTCTTCGCGTTTATGTAATTCGAGATGAACCACAACGAACTATGAAAACAAAGAAAAACTCTATAAGGGGAACTCCTCTCTAAACCATTGAGGACTACCATGACACCCACTATGGTGTCTATTCATTAATGTTAATGAAGAGCAAGTCTCCTTTGGTGAGACATGACGAACCACGTAAACAAAACAAAAGAACTATACAAAGAGACAAATCCTCTCTAACTTTAGAGGACTGCTAATGACACCCACTATGGTGTCGAGATTATAATGATAATGAAATGAAAAGTACCAACTGGTGAAACATGAGGATAACCCGGGAAGACGACATCTCGGGCCGCGCGGTATGGAATATTCGGGAGTTGGTATCTGCATCAGATCCTTCGCCCTTCTGTGTGGAGCACATCCCGGAGTCCAGAGGTGACTTCCGCTTCCTTGACCCTGGGTGTCGGGAATGGGGGAGTGACAAGTTGGTGAAGCACATCCTGGAGTCTAGAGCAGACTCCGCTTTCTTGACCCTGGGTGTCGGGAATGGGGGAGTGACAAATTGGTGAAGCTTATCCTGGAGTCTAGAGGTGACTCCGCTTTCTCGACCCTGGGTGTCGGGAATGGGGGACTAGCTATGGAGGAGACGTTCTCCAATGTGCGGTGATAAAAGAATTCCCAAACAATCCTTAAAGAAACAAGGAACGATTAGCACCTACATAATGATGTCCCGGGATCTAATCTATATCCCCTGACTCGGTGCCAGAGAATAAAGGAAAACTTATGTAATGAGACCAAGCAAACAAGAGAAAGTCACAAATGTGATCCTTTAAGAAACAAGGTATGAATAGCACCTACATAGCAAAGTCTCGGGATCTAACCTACATCCCCCGGACTCGGTGCAAGAGAAGAAAGGAAAACATATGTAATGAGAACAAGATAACAATACGCAATCTCTTGAATGATCCCATAGCGAGGATGACGGTATAATGTTACCTACGCACACGACGTCCTATAATTACTTGACTGTTGTTGACACTAGCAGCTTATTATCGTGGACTGCGTGTTTGACATTGTTTGCTACTAACTGGCAAGTTGTGCGTGGTTGCTTATTATATTGTTGTGCTACTTGCAAGATGTCTTGGTTGCTTGCTGATTTGCTATGCTACCGATGAGTGTGTATGATATCATTGTACTGATGTGTGCTTTACTCGTTTATCATAGCATGTAAAATGGACTTAATAATATTCGACCAATTAGTCGTGTGGCCCGGTAACATGCGGGCTTCACAACTTCATACTCAGCGTAGTTTGCTGAGTCCTTACACCCAATTTTTTTCAGGTCTTGTGCCAGACGATAACGGAGAGTAGGCAAGGGTGACTATCATAGGGGTAGTTCACATGGCAAGACTTTTAGTATGCTTTTAATATATGAGTTGTACTTCCGTTTATGTTGTTGGATTAAGAACTTATGTTGTAGACTCTCGTACTTGGTTCGTAATTCCTGTTCTACTTGGATTTGGTTAAGGTTTAGATTCAGTCATACAGACCGTAACTTGGAGTTGGTAATGATGACTGTCAACCACGTGGGTGGGTTGGCGTCTGTAGCACCCGAATAGAGTAGGAACCGCTGCGTAGACATCTCGTATTACCGTTAGCGCGTCGACTGAGTATTGATTGTGATTCGGGGTGTTACAGTTTCAGACGCTAAACCAAGAACAACGACAAAACTACATTTTCGACGACCTGCAAAAAGAGTATTGAACGATTTCTCAATAAAAAACGATAACACACATAAATGATTCAAATGGAGCGCACGATAAACTCAATCAAATTACTCGTAAAATATCACACTAAATATGGAAGTAAAAAAAGAAGAGTCAGGAAAAAAAGAGGGGTACAACACGAGGACTTCCCAGGAGATCACCCATCCTAGAACTACTCTCGCCCAAGCACGCTTAACTTCGGAGTTCTGATGGGATCCGGTGCATTAGTGCTGGTATGGTCGCACCCGTTATGATAGTGCAACTATTACCACTTATATGGTTTCAGACGCTAAACCAAGAACAACGACAAAACTACATTTTCGACGACCTGCGAAAAGAGTATTGAACGATTTCTTAATAAAAAACGATAACACACATAAATGATTCAAAAGGAGCGCACGATAAACTCAATCAAATTACTCGTAAAATATCACACTAAATATGGAAGTAAAAAAAGAATAGTCAGAAAAAAAAAGGGGTGCAACACGAGGACTTCCCAGGAGATCACCCATCCTAGAACTACTCTCGCCCAAGCACGCTTAACTTCGGAGTTCTGATGGGATCCGGTGCATTAGTGCTGGTATGGTCGCACCCGTTATGATAGTGCAACTATTACCACTTATATGGTTTCAGACGCTAAACCAAGAACAACGACAAAACTACATTTTCGACGACCTGCGAAAAGAGTATTGAACGATTTCTTAATAAAAAACGATAACACACATAAATGATTCAAATGGAGCGCACGATAAACTCAATCAAATTACTCGTAAAATATCACACTAAATATGAAAGTAAAAAAAGAATAGTCAGAAAAAAAAGGGGTGCAACACGAGGACTTCCCAGGAGGTCACCCATCCTAGTACTACTCTCGCCCAAGCACGCTTAACTTCGGAGTTCTGATGGGATCCGGTGCATTAGTGCTGGTATGGTCGCACCCGTTATGATTGTGCAACTATTACCACTTATATGGTTTCAGAAGCTAAACCAAGAACAAGGACAAAACTACATTTTCGACGACCTGCGAAAAGAGTATTGAACGATTTCTCAATCAAAAACGATAACGCACATAAATGATTAAAATGGAGAGCACGATAAACTCAATCAAATTACTCGTCAAATATCCCACAAAATATGGAAGTAAAAGAAGAAGAAGTAAAAAAAGAGGGGTGCAACACGAGGACTTCCCAGGAGGTCACCCATCCTAGTACTCGGATCCATCAGAACTCCGAAGTTAAGCGTGCTTGGGCGAGAGTAGTACTAGGATGGGTGACCTCCTGGGAAGTCCTCGTGTTGCACCCTGTTTTTTCTGTCTCTTCTTTTTTTTTACTTCCATATTTAGTGTGATATTTTACGAGTAATTTGATTGAGTTTATCGTGCGCTCCATTTGAATCATTTATGTGTGTTATCGTTTTTATAAGAAATCGTTCAATACTCGTTCGCAGGTCGTCGAAAATGTAGTTTTGTCGTTTGTTTTGATTGCGTCTGAAACCGTACAAGTGGTAATTGTGGCACAATCATAACGGGTGCGACCATACCAGCACTAATGCACCGGATCCCATCAGAACTCCGAAGTTAAGCGTGCTTGGGCGAGAGTAGTACTAGGATGGGTGACCTCCTGGGAAGTCCTCGTGTTGCACCCCTTGTTTTGTCTCGACTCTTCTTTTTTTTACTTCCATATTTAGTGTGATATTTTACGAGTAATTTGATTGAGTTTATCGTGCGCTCCATTTGAATCATTTATGTGCATTATCGTTTTTTATTGAGAAATCGTTCAATACTCTTTTCGCAGGTCGTCGAAAATGTAGTTTTGTCGTTGTTCTTGATTTAGCGTCTGAAACCATATAAGTGGTAATTGTTGCACAATCATAACGGGTGCGACCATACCAGCACTAATGCACCGGATCCCATCAGAACTCCGAAGTTAAGCGTGCTTGGGCGAGAGTAGTACTAGGATGGGTGACCTCCTGGGAAGTCCTCGTGTTGCACCCCTCTTTTTTTCTGACTATTCTTTTTTTTACTTCCATATTTAGTGTGATATTATATGAGTAATTTGATTGAGTTTATCGTGCGCTCCATTTGAATCATTTATGTGTGTTATCGTTTTTTATTGAGAAATCGTTCAATACTCTTTTCGCAGGTCGTCGAAAATGTAGTTTTGTCCTTGTTCTTGGTTTAGCGTCTGAAACCATATAAGTGGTAATAGTTGCACAATCATAACGGGTGCGACCATACCAGCACTAATGCACCGGATCCCATCAGAACTCCGAAGTTAAGCGTGCTTGGGCGAGAGTAGTACTAGGATGGGTGACCTCCTGGGAAGTCCTCGTGTTGCACCCCTTTTTTTCTGTCTCTTCTTTTTTTTTACTTCCATATTTAGTGTGATATTTTACGAGTAATTTGATTGAGTTTATCGTGCGCTCCATTTGAATCATTTATGTGTTATCGTTTTTTATTGAGAAATCGTTCAATACTCTTTTCGCAGGTCGTCGAAAATGTAGTTTTGTCCTTGTTCTTGGTTTAGCGTCTGAAACCATATAAGTGGTAATAGTTGCACAATCATAACGGGTGCGACCATACCAGCACTAATGCACCGGATCCCATCAGAACTCCGAAATTAAGCGTGCTTGGGCGAGTGAGAGTAGTACTAGGATGGGTGACCTCCTGGGAAGTCCTCGTGTTGCACCCCTTTTTTTCTGTCTCTTCTTTTTTTACTTCCATATTTAGTGTGATATTTTACGAGTAATTTGATTGAGTTTATCGTGCGCTCCATTTGAATCATTTATGTGTGTAATCGTTTTTTAATAAGAAATCGTTCAATACTCTTTTCGCAGGTCGTCGAAAATGTAGTTTTGTCGTTGTTCTTGATTTTGCGTCTGAAACCGTACAAGTGGTAATTGTGGCACAATCATAACGGGTGCGACCATACCAGCACTAATGCACCGGATCCCATCAGAACTCCGAAGTTAAGCGTGCTTGGGCGAGAGTAGTACTAGGATGGGTGACCTCCTGGGAAGTCCTCGTGTTGCACCCCTTGTTTTGTCTCGACTCTTCTTTTTTTTACTTCCATATTTAGTGTGATATTTTACGAGTAATTTGATTGAGTTTATCGTGCGCTCCATTTGAATCATTTATGTTATTCGTTTTTTATTGAGAAATCGTTCAATACTCTTTTCGCAGGTCGTCGAAAATGTAGTTTTGTCGTTGTTCTTGATTTAGCGTCTGAAACCATATAAGTGGTAATTGTTGCACAATCATAACGGGTGCGACCATACCAGCACTAATGCACCGGATCCCATCAGAACTCCGAAGTTAAGCGTGCTTGGGCGAGAGTAGTACTAGGATGGGTGACCTCCTGGGAAGTCCTCGTGTTGCACCCCTCTTTTTTTTCTGACTATTCTTTTTTTTACTTCCATATTTAGTGTGATATTTTATGAGTAATTTGATTGAGTTTATCGTGCGCTCCATTTGAATCATTTATGTGTGTTATCGTTTTTTATTGAGAAATCGTTCAATACTCTTTTCGCAGGTCATCGAAAATATAGTTTTGTCCTTGTTCTTGGTTTAGCGTCTGAAACCATATAAGTGGTAATTGTTGCACAATCATAACGGGTGCGACCATACCAGCACTAATGCACCGGATCCCATTAGAACTCCGAAGTTAAGCGTGCTTGGGCGAGAGTAGTACTAGGATGGGTGACCTCCTGGGAAGTCCTCGTGTTGCACCCCTCTTTTTTTTCTGACTATTCTTTTTTTTTACTTCCATATTTAGTGTGATATTTTATGAGTAATTTGACTGAGTTTATCGTGCGCTCCATTTTAATCATTTATGTGTGTTATCGTTTTTTATTGAGAAATCGTTCAATACACTTTTCGCAGGTCGTCGAAAATGTAGTTTTGTCCTTGTTCTTGGTTTAGCGTCTGAAACCATATAAGTGGTAATAGTTGCACAATCATAACGGGTGCGACCATACCAGCACTAATGCACCGGATCCCATCAGAACTCCGAAGTTAAGCGTGCTTGGGCGAGAGTAGTACTAGGATGGGTGACCTCCTGGGAAGTCCTCGTGTTGCACCCCTTTTTTCTGTCTCTTCTTTTTTTTTACTTCCATATTTAGTGTGATATTTTACGAGTAATTTGATTGAGTTTATCGTGCGCTCCATTTGAATCATTTATGTGTGTTATCGTTTTTTATTAAGAAATCGTTCAATACTCTTTTCGCAGGTCGTCGAAAATGTAGTTTTGTCGTTGTTCTTGATTTTGCGTCTGAAACCGTACAAGTGGTAATTGTGGCACAATCATAACGGGTGCGACCATACCAGCACTAATGCACCGGATCCCATCAGAACTCCGAAGTTAAGCGTGCTTGGGCGAGAGTAGTACTAGGATGGGTGACCTCCTGGGAAGTCCTCGTGTTGCACCCCTCTTTTTTCTCGACTCTTCTTTTTTTTACTTCCATATTTAGTGTGATATTTTACGAGTAATTTGATTGAGTTTATCGTGCGCTCCATTTGAATCATTTATGTGCATTATCGTTTTTTATTGAGAAATCGTTCAATACTCTTTTCGCAGGTCGTCGAAAATGTAGTTTTGTCGTTGTTCTTGTTTAGCGTCTGAAACCGTATAAGTGGTAATCGTTGCACAATCATAACGGGTGCGACCATACCAGCACTAATGCACCGGATCCCATCAGAACTCTGAAGTTAAGTGTGCTTGGGCGAGAGTAGTACTAGGATGGGTGACCTCCTGGGAAGTCCTCGTGCTGCACCCCTCTTTTTTCTGATCTTCTTCTTTTTACTTCCATATTTTGTGGATATTTGACGAGTAATTTGATTGAGTTTATCGTGCGCTCCATTTTAATCATTTATGTGTGTTATCGTTTTTTATTAAGAAATCGTTCAATACTCTTTTCGCAGGTCGTCGAAAATGTAGTTTTGTCCTTGTTCTTGATTTTGCGTCTGAAACCGTATAAGTGGTAATAGTTGCACAATCATAACTTGTGCGACCATACCAGCACTAATGCACGGATCCCATCAGAACTCCGAAGTTAAGCGTGCATGGGCGAGAGTAGTACTAGGATGGGTGACCTTCGGGGAAGTCCTCGTGTTGCACCCCTCTTTTTTTCCCGACTCTTCTTTTTTTTTACTTTCATATTTAGTGTGATATTTTATGAGTAATTTGATTGAGTTTATCGTGTGCTCCATTTGAATCATTTATGTGTTATCGTTTTTTATTAAGAAATCGTTCAATACTCTTTTCGCAGGTCGTCGAAAATGTAGTTTTGTCGTTGTTCTTGATTTTGCGTCTGAAACCGTACAAGTGGTAATTGTGGCACAATCATAACGGGTGCGACCATACCAGCACTAATGCACCGGATCCCATCAGAACTCCGAAGTTAAGCGTGCTTGGGCGAGAGTAGACTAGGATGGGTAACCTCCTGGGAAGTCCTCGTGTTGCACCCTCTTTTTTCCTGACTCTTCTTTTTTTTACTTCCATATTTAGTGTGATATTTTACGAGTAATTTGATTGAGTTTATCGTGCGCTCCATTTGAATCATTTATGTGTGTTATCGTTTTTATTAAGAAATCGTTCAATACTCTTTTCGCAGGTCGTCGAAAATGTAGTTTTGTCGTTGTTCTTGTTTTAGCGTCTGAAACCGTATAAGTGGTAATCGTTGCACAATCATAACGGGTGCGACCATACCAGCACTAATGCACCGGATGTTTAGTGTGATATTTTACGAGTAATTTGATTGAGTTTATCGTGCGCTCCATTTGAATCATTTATGTGCATTATCGTTTTTTATTGAGAAATCGTTCAATACTCTTTTCGCAGGTCGTCGAAAATGTAGTTTTGTCGTTGTTCTTGATTTAGCGTCTGAAACCATATAAGTGGTAATTGTTGCACAATCATAACGGGTGCGACCATACCAGCACTAATGCACCGGATCCCATCAGAACTCCGAAGTTAAGCGTGCTTGGGCGAGAGTAGTACTAGGATGGGTGACCTCCTGGGAAGTCCTCGTGTTGCACCCCTCTTTTTTTTCTGACTATTCTTTTTTTTACTTCCATATTTAGTGTGATATTTTATGAGTAATTTGATTGAGTTTATCGTGCGCTCCATTTGAATCATTTATGTGTGTTATCGTTTTTTATTGAGAAATCGTTCAATACTCTTTTCGCAGGTCATCGAAAATGTAGTTTTGTCGTTGTTCTTGATTTAGCGTCTGAAACCGTACAAGTGGTAATTGTGGCACAATCATAACGGGTGCGACCATACCAGCACTAATGCACCGGATCCCATCAGAACTCCGAAGTTAAGCGTGCTTGGGCGAGAGTAGAACTAGGATGGGTAACCTCCTGGGAAGTCCTCGTGTTGCACCCCTCTTTTTTCCTGACTCTTCTTTTTTTTACTTCCATATTTAGTGTGATATTTTACGAGTAATTTGATTGAGTTTATCGTGCGCTCCATTTGAATCATTTATGTGTGTTATCGTTTTTTATTAAGAAATCGTTCAATACTCTTTTCGCAGGTCGTCGAAAATGTAGTTTTGTCGTTGTTCTTGTTTTAGCGTCTGAAACCGTATAAGTGGTAATCGTTGCACAATCATAACGGGTGCGACCATACCAGCACTAATGCTTGGATGTTTGTTGATATTGCTATGCTACCTTAAAGTGTGTTTGATATTATGATGTATTGTGATATGCTTTACTGCTTTAATAGCATGTAAATTGACTTAATAATATTCGACCAAGTAGTCGTGTGGCCCGGTAACATGCGGGCTTCACACGTTTATACTCAGCGTAGTTTGCTGAGTCCTTTACACCCAATTTTTTTCAGGTCTTATGCTTGACGATGGCGGAGAGTAGGCAAGTGACTACCATGGGGGTAGTCCACCTGGGCAAGACGCTTAAGTAGTATTCCTTCTTATGTATGGGTTATGTTGTTTAAGTTAAAACTATACTGTAGACGCTCGGTACTTAGGTTGTACTTTATATTGTTTGGATTTGGTTAAGGTTTAGATTCCAGTCATTCAGACCGTAACTTGGAGTTGGTAATGAGGTTTGTCAACCACGTGGGTGGTTGGCGTCTGTGACACCCGGATGGAGGTTATTCCGCTGCAAGCTAGTTTACATTATCGTCGGGCGTTTCAATTAATCTAGGGATGTTTTATTCGGGGGTGTTACAGAAAGTGGTATCAAACAGACAAAGGAAACTCAAACACCAGGCCACGCTGTTGCTGGTGTTCGCTTCAAAAAAAAAAACATAGACAGATGGTTATTGTCTCTGCCGGGTCGTGGTGGTACTGCAGTGAGCTGAGGATTTTGGGTTTTTGTAAAAGTAATCAGCCATATTAAATCCTTCTTTGATGCCCATACACTCTTGAAACTTAGAGCCCACAAACTTTCACAGATTCCCTTGGAACTTACCACCAGTAGAGATTTAATAATCAACGGCCCATCAATCTCTTATGCCTGAAACTCTCTGTATTGACTCCTGCAGTTCCTCATAAAGTTCCCAACTCAGATCTTGACTCTTCTAGTTGCACAAGAAGAAAACCAGAGATCTCCCTCATGCTTCTTTGATTTCTCACGAACAGACAGCAAGGTGATATTCTAAACAACCCTACCTCCTGTTCTTGTAAACGATGAACACTAACTCCTGAGCTAGTCTTTATATCCAGCCACTACATTTCCTTGTCCCTGCATGTACCGAAAAGTTAGCAAGTGTATCAAAGGTCCCTTAGCACTCTACGGTACTTTCATTCAAAGCAAGAGCTGACAAGAATCAGCAACACCCTGGTTGTAAATCAAGGCAAGGTGGGCCATGCAACGGATTCCTTTTTGTTTTAAATCTCTCCTCTGTTGGTCCTTTCCGGTACAAACACAGAATAACCACCCAATTCCCTCTTGTTTCTTTCGTGCATGAACCTCTCATACAGCCCTCTTGGCTCTGTTGGAAAATCTCATGGGTAAAAGCTGCTCAATACCTCTGTGAAATACAAACAGAAGGTAGCAACTTCAAACAGCCTTCTCTATGCTTCAACCCACTATCTTGTTGTGTCTGGTTTGTCAAAGACTAACAACTGGGTGATTATTCCAGTTGAGGCCGGAAGTATGAAGCCCTGAAAGAGCTGCATTGTACCGAGAGTTGGCCAGGAAGAACCAGCCTTAAAACAAAAACAAAACCCAAGGTAGTAAACCGCCTTGTACTGAATTCAAAAGTCTATTTCAGTTGTATATTTGCTGTAAAGAAGTTGTAGAGGTGTAGACAATACTGCTTCTGGTTTAGCATCTTGATAAGACACCTAACTATGTGGGAAATCAAGGTAGGAGAAATTGAGTCAGGTTATAACACAAACAGAAAACAAAAAAAAAAAAACAGGTCGTGAACTGCTTTAGTAACAGCAGAAAATTTAATGGGTGGTTTCCTAGTGTCAAGCTTGTATGAAACTGTACTAGAATAACAGCTAATAGATCCTGGAGTACTAAGTGATCGATGGATCTAAAACTTACCTAGCCACGTTGAAAAAAAAAGAGAAGCTTTAAACAAATCTGTAAACAAGCAAAGAGGGTATAGCAGTAGGTTTGACTTCTGTTGTAACTTCAGTGGTTAAACCGTGTGTGTTTGTCTGTTACATACCCAGGGTAGTATGGAGTTGGTTGACTTGTTAATGAGCTTAGAACCTAGCTAATGCATTTGCTCAGGGGAGTAGGCACACAGGAAGAAGTGAAAACTCAAGTACACGCTAGTAGAGGAATAAACTGAAGTTGTGTCTCAGTTTTTACCTTCAGTGTTACAGATTTGGTATAAAGAAGTTTTAGAGGTACAGGATAATTCAGGGGAAAACGAGTTTTCAAACACCCAAGGTAGTATGCCTCCACCCATGTCCAAACTCCTGCTTTAAAACCATGCTACAGTTAGTGAGATCTGTTGTTTAAAAAAAAAAAGAGAGAGAGGAACCACTGTAAAACCTGATAACCTTTTCGAAAATTCTGTAACATTTGCTTCTGTATACCAATTGCCCAGAGGTATTATAGGTCCCTACCAACTTAGTTTATACGTGAGGAAAGTAAAGACAGAACTATAAATGAAATGAACAAACAGAAGGGGAAGGTAGAAGAAAAGAAAGAAGAAAACTACTCCTGTTTTTCGGTTCTGTTTCTGTGATCAGTGGAACTCCACTTGTGAAGTTTCAGTTAAATGACAACGTTGTGGTTTCTGTTTAAAATCTCAAGCCTTGACCAAACACCTACCCACATAACCCACCTAATTAACTTATATACATTAGGGAAACCAGAAATCAAATTAAAAGAACAGGAGAAGCCTATAACAGAAATGATAATTTATTTCAGATCTGAAGTGGTGTTTCTGTAATTAACTTCTCAGAAGCTGTGTAAGGTTAGTATACTCTATAGTATCGAGAAGGTATTTAAAATCTTGTGATGCACAGGACTAATTACTCACACGTGGGAGTGTTTTGAAGAAAATGAAAACCAACCCGATGCATCAGTAGGAAGGAAAACAGTAAGAAAAGAAATGAAGCAGTTCAATTTCTTTTCTGTTAACTTCAGTTCTGAGATTTGTGAGATTCTGTACAACCGTGTTTCAGTGGGTACACCAGCAGTGCTTTGGGTTTTAAGAAGAAAAAAAAACGTAGCTAACCTCTTGATTAAGTAAGTGAGTGCTTTGGGTTGAAGGACAGGTTGATAGTAACAGGAGAAACAAGAAGAAAAGAAAAATAATAGAGTATATCAGTTTTTCATACTTTCTGTTTCTGCAGTAATGCAGTTTCTGTATAAGTGAGTTTCAGAAGAGTGGTTAGTATGGTTAGGTTGTCCTAAATTAAAAACAAAACTTACTAAGAGTACTTAACTAAGAGTGCATATACATTGGAGGATTGAAATCTGTTTAGCAAGATAAAACTGAAACTGTCTGAGGTGGATACATCAGTTCATGCTTCAGTTTCCTAGGATGTGTGTTCTCTGTATAGTTTAAAACTACATTAAGACGTTAACTACACAACTAAACCAATTGAGGGAAAATCAAGAGACTGAATTGAGGATAAACAGAAAGAAATCAAAGAGGTTATATCAGTTAGTTGCAGTTTCTGTTTCGGTTTCTGAAACTCACGTTTCAGCATGGTAAACTCTCAGAGGAGTTATAAGGGCGTGTTGGCTTAATAATAGAGCTAAGTCAGTATTAATGCATTACCTAAGTTAGTACATTCATTTGAAAGATTGTAAGACAGTTTAACAACTAAAAGAAGGAATGAAGAGGAATAGCAGAGATGGAGGTTTTCAGATTTGCAAATTTGATTGTTTCTGCATAATTGGGTTACGGAAGCTTTAGGAGTGATGAATCGGTGTAAAAATGAAACCAAAATATTACTGAAAGAGTGATGTAAGTTGGTGTTCTCATTTGGAAGGTTAGAAGCCAATTAATTGCTAACTAAAGGAAGAGGAAATACACGGTTGTTGATTTTCAGGATTTCAGTTTTCTTGTTCCTGTATAATGGGTTTTCAGAGGTACTAATGGGGCTGTTTTAGGCTGGCTTTCAGTTTAAGATTACCTGATATACTTAGCTAACTTGGCAAACAACTTGGGAGACATTGGAAAACAGGTTAGTTGTTATAACCCGCATAATTCATACCTTATGTTATATCCGTTACTATGTTATTCTAAGTTGGATTAATTAATTACTTATGTCAGTTGGGGCTCCAGAGGCATTAGTTTAAAAGGCGAGGCTAAGTAGGTCTTTTCCCCTTCGTTTAATTAAGGTAAGTGGAATTATTAAAGAGTAATAATTCCTTCCACTACTTCCCCGATCAGTTTAGTCGTCAGTTTTCTCGTAGTGGAGCGCCTCTCTTTGAACAACTTAAGTTTCTCTTCTTCTCTCTCAGACCTTGTACTCTGCTGAAGATCGTGTGTCGCGGATAGCGTGTTACTGCTCTGAATTGTTCGTCCCCAGTGCCGCGTGGTCCTCCCTTCGATTTCAGGTTTGAATTGCAGAATTGGGACCCCGTTGTTTTCTTCGTTTTATTCAGCTTTCTGATTGTGAATTCTGATTGTGTTCGAATCAGTTGTCGTCGGCTGCTTTCGGATTAAGATTCTGCTGCGGTACTGCGTCTGGTACCGTGTTCAGGTTTGATTGAGTTTATCGTGCGCTCCATTTGAATCATTTATGTGCATTATCGTTTTTTATTGAGAAATCGTTCAATACTCTTTTCGCAGGTCGTCGAAAATGTAGTTTTGTCGTTGTTCTTGATTTAGCGTCTGAAACCATATAAGTGGTAATTGTTGCACAATCATAACGGGTGCGACCATACCAGCACTAATGCACCGGATCCCATCAGAACTCCGAAGTTAAGCGTGCTTGGGCGAGAGTAGTACTAGGATGGGTGACCTCCTGGGAAGTCCTCGTGTTGCACCCCTCTTTTTTTTCTGACTATTCTTTTTTTACTTCCATATTTAGTGTGATATTTTATGAGTAATTTGATTGAGTTTATCGTGCGCTCCATTTGAATCATTTATGTGTGTTATCGTTTTTTATTGAGAAATCGTTCAATACTCTTTTCGCAGGTCATCGAAAATATAGTTTTGTCCTTGTTCTTGGTTTAGCGTCTGAAACCATATAAGTGGTAATAGTTGCACAATCATAACGGGTGCGACCATACCAGCACTAATGCACCGGATCCCATCAGAACTCCGAAGTTAAGCGTGCTTGGGCGAGAGTAGTACTAGGATGGGTGACCTCCTGGGAAGTCCTCGTGTTGCACCCCTTTTTTCTGTCTCTTCTTTTTTTTACTTCCATATTTAGTGTGATATTTTACGAGTAATTTGATTGAGTTTATCGTGCGCTCCATTTGAATCATTTATG
The DNA here is from genome assembly GCA_023374045.1 of Limonium bicolor. NCBI lineage: Eukaryota > Viridiplantae > Streptophyta > Magnoliopsida > Caryophyllales > Plumbaginaceae > Limonium > Limonium bicolor. Next base: position 215,287 of record JAIOTZ010000011.1, read on the forward strand.
TGTGTTATCGTTTTTTATTAAGAAATCGTTCAATACTCTTTTCGCAGGTCGTCGAAAATGTAGTTTTGTCGTTGTTCTTGATTTTAGCGTCTGAAACCGTACAAGTGGTAATTGTGGCACAATCATAACGGGTGCGACCATACCAGCACTAATGCACCGGATCCCATCAGAACTCCGAAGTTAAGCGTGCTTGGGCGAGAGTAGTACTAGGATGGGTGACCTCCTGGGAAGTCCTCGTGTTGCACCCTCTTTTTTTCTGACTATTCTTTTTTTTACTTCCATATTTAGTGTGATATTTTACGAGTAATTTGATTGAGTTTATCGTGCGCTCCATTTGAATCATTTATGTGCATTATCGTTTTTTATTGAGAAATCGTTCAATACTCTTTTCGCAGGTCGTCGAAAATGTAGTTTTGTCCTTGTTCTTGTTTAGCGTCTGAAACCATATAAGTGGTAATAGTTGCACAATCATAACGGGTGCGACCATACCAGCACTAATGCACCGGATCCCATCAGAACTCCGAAGTTAAGCGTGCTTGGGCGAGAGTAGTACTAGGATGGGTGACCTCCTGGGAAGTCCTCGTGTTGCACCCCTTTTTTTGTCTCTTCTTTTTTTTTACTTCCATATTTAGTGTGATATTTTACGAGTAATTTGATTGAGTTTATCGTGCGCTCCATTTGAATCATTTATGTGTGTTATCGTTTTTTATTGAGAAATCGTTCAATACTCTTTTCGCAGGTCGTCGAAAATGTAGTTTTGTCCTTGTTCTTGGTTTAGCGTCTGAAACCATATAAGTGGTAATTGCACAATCATAACGGGTGCGACCATACCAGCACTAATGCACCGGATCCCATCAGAACTCCGAAGTTAAGCGTGCTTGGGCGAGAGTAGTACTAGGATGGGTGACCTCCTGGGAAGTCCTCGTGTTGCACCCCTTTTTTTCTGTCTCTTCTTTTTTTACTTCCATATTTAGTGTGATATTTTACGAGTAATTTGATTGAGTTTATCGTGCGCTCCATTTGAATCATTTATGTGTGTTATCGTTTTTTATTAAGAAATCGTTCAATACTCTTTTCGCAGGTCGTCGAAAATGTAGTTTTGTCGTTGTTCTTGTTTTAGCGTCTGAAACCGTACAAGTGGTAATTGTTGCACAATCATAACGGGTGCGACCATACCAGCACTAATGCACCGGATCCCATCAGAACTCCGAAGTTAAGCGTGCTTGGGCGAGAGTAGTACTAGGATGGGTGACCTCCTGGGAAGTCCTCGTGTTGCACCCCTTTTTTTTCTGACTATTCTTTTTTTACTTCCATATTTAGTGTGATATTTTACGAGTAATTTGATTGAGTTTATCGTGCGCTCCATTTGAATCATTTATGTGCATTATCGTTTTTTATTGAGAAATCGTTCAATACTCTTTTCGCAGGTCGTCGAAAATGTAGTTTTGTCGTTGTTCTTGATTTAGCGTCTGAAACCATATAAGTGGTAATTGTTGCACAATCATAACGGGTGCGACCATACCAGCACTAATGCACCGGATCCCATCAGAACTCCGAAGTTAAGCGTGCTTGGGCGAGAGTAGTACTAGGATGGGTGACCTCCTGGGAAGTCCTCGTGTTGCACCCCTCTTTTTTTCTGACTATTCTTTTTTTACTTCCATATTTAGTGTGATATTTTATGAGTAATTTGATTGAGTTTATCGTGCGCTCCATTTGAATCATTTATGTGTGTTATCGTTTTTTATTGAGAAATCGTTCAATACTCTTTTCGCAGGTCGTCGAAAATGTAGTTTTGTCCTTGTTCTTGGTTTAGCGTCTGAAACCATATAAGTGGTAATAGTTGCACAATCATAACGGGTGCGACCATACCAGCACTAATGCACCGGATCCCATCAGAACTCCGAAGTTAAGCGTGCTTGGGCGAGAGTAGTACTAGGATGGGTGACCTCCTGGGAAGTCCTCGTGTTGCCCCTCTTTTTTTCTGACTTTTTTTTTTACTTCCATATTTAGTGTGATATTTTACGAGTAATTTGATTGAGTTTATCGTGCGCTCCATTTGAATCATTTATGTGTGTTATCGTTTTTTATTGAGAAATCGTTCAATACTTTTTCGCAGGTCGTCGAAAATGTAGTTTTGTCTTGTTCTTGGTTTAGCGTCTGAAACCATATAAGTGGTAATAGTTGCACAATCATAACGGGTGCGACCATACCAGCACTAATGCACCGGATCCCATCAGAACTCCGAAGTTAAGCGTGCTTGGGCGAGGAGTAGTACTAGGATGGGTGACCTCCTGGGAAGTCCTCGTGTTGCACCCCTTTTTTGTCTTTCTTTTTTTTTTACTTCCATATTTAGTGTGATTTTACGAGTAATTTGATTGAGTTTATCGTGCGCTCCATTTGAATCATTTATGTGTGTTATCGTTTTTATTAAGAAATCGTTCAATACTCTTTTCGCAGGTCGTCGAAAATGTAGTTTTGTCGTTGTTCTTGATTTTATCTGAAACCGTACAAGTGGTAATTGTGGCACAATCATAACGGGTGCGACCATACCAGCACTAATGCACCGGATCCCATCAGAACTCCGAAGTTAAGCGTGCTTGGGCGAGAGTAGTACTAGGATGGGTGACCTCCTGGGAAGTCCTCGTGTTGCACCCTCTTTTTTTCGACTCTTCTTTTTTTACTTCCATATTTAGTGTGATATTTTACGAGTAATTTGATTGAGTTTATCGTGCGCTCCATTTGAATCATTTATGTGCATTATCGTTTTTTATTGAGAAATCGTTCAATACTCTTTTCGCAGGTCGTCGAAAATGTAGTTTTGTCGTTGTTCTTGTTTAGCGTCTGAAACCTATAAGTGGTAATGTTGCACAATCATAACGGGTGCGACCATACCAGCACTAATGCACCGGATCCCATCAGAACTCCGAAGTTAAGTGTTGGGCGAGAGTAGTACTAGGATGGGTGACCTCCTGGGAAGTCCTCGTGTTGCACCCCTTTTTTTCTGACTCTTCTTTTTTTACTTCCATATTTAGTGTGATATTTACGAGTAATTTGATTGAGTTTATCGTGCGCTCCATTTGAATCATTTATGTGTTATCTTTTTATTGAGAAATCGTTCAATACTCTTTTCGCAGGTCGTCGAAAATGTAGTTTTGTCATTGTTCTTGATTTTGCGTCTGAAACCGTATAAGTGGTAATAGTTGCACAATCATAACGGGTGCGACCATACCAGCACTAATGCACCGGATCCCATCAGAACTCCGAAGTTAAGCGTGCTTGGGCGAGAGTAGTACTAGGATGGGTGACCTCCTGGGAAGTCCTCGTGTTGCACCCTCTTTTTTCGACTCTTCTTTTTTTTACTTCCATATTTAGTGTGATATTTTACGAGTAATTTGATTGAGTTTATCGTGCGCTCCATTTGAATCATTTATGTGCATTATCGTTTTTTATTGAGAAATCGTTCAATACTCTTTTCGCAGGTCGTCGAAAATGTAGTTTTGTCGTTGTTCTTGATTTAGCGTCTGAAACCATATAAGTGGTAATTGTTGCACAATCATAACGGGTGCGACCATACCAGCACTAATGCACCGGATCCCATCAGAACTCCGAAGTTAAGCGTGCTTGGGCGAGAGTAGTACTAGGATGGGTGACCTCCTGGGAAGTCCTCGTGTTGCACCCCTCTTTTTTCTGACTTTTTTTTTACTTCCATATTTAGTGTGATATTTTACGAGTAATTTGATTGAGTTTATCGTGCGCTCCATTTGAATCATTTATGTGTGTTATCGTTTTTTATTGAGAAATCGTTCAATACTCTTTTCGCAGGTCGTCGAAAATGTAGTTTTGTCCTTGTTCTTGGTTTAGCGTCTGAAACCATATAAGTGGTAATAGTTGCACAATCATAACGGGTGCGACCATACCAGCACTAATGCACCGGATCCCATCAGAACTCCGAAGTTAAGCGTGCTTGGGCGAGAGTAGTACTAGGATGGGTGACCTCCTGGGAAGTCCTCGTGTTGCACCCCTTTTTTTCGTCTTCTTTTTTTTTACTTCCATATTTAGTGTGATATTTTACGAGTAATTTGATTGAGTTTATCGTGCGCTCCATTTGAATCATTTATGTGTGTTATCGTTTTTAATAAGAAATCGTTCAATACTCTTTTCGCAGGTCGTCGAAAATGTAGTTTTGTCGTTGTTCTTGATTTTGCGTCTGAAACCGTATAAGTGGTAATGTGCACAATCATAACGGGTGCGACCATACCAGCACTAATGCACCGGATCCCATCAGAACTCCGAAGTTAAGCGTGCTTGGGCGAGAGTAGTACTAGGATGGGTGACCTCCTGGGAAGTCCTCGTGTTGCACCCTTTTTTTTTCTGACTCTTCTTTTTTTTACTTCCATATTTAGTGTGATATTTTACGAGTAATTTGATTGAGTTTATCGTGCGCTCCATTTGAATCATTTATGTGTGTTATCGTTTTTATTGAGAAATCGTTCAATACTCTTTTCGCAGGTCGTCGAAAATGTAGTTTTGTCGTTGTTCTTGTTTAGCGTCTGAAACCTATAAGTGGTAATGTTGCACAATCATAACGGGTGCGACCATACCAGCACTAATGCACCGGATCCCATCAGAACTCCGAAGTTAAGCGTGCTTGGGCGAGAGTAGTACTAGGATGGGTGACCTCCTGGGAAGTCCTCGTGTTGCACCCTCTTTTTTTCTGACTATTCTTTTTTTTACTTCCATATTTAGTGTGATTTTGAGTAATTTGATTGAGTTTATCGTGCGCTCCATTTGAATCATTTATGTGTGTTATCGTTTTTTATTGAGAAATCGTTCAATACTCTTTTCGCAGGTCGTCGAAAATGTAGTTTTGTCGTTGTTCTTGTTTAGCGTCTGAAACCGTATAAGTGGTAATGTGCACAATCATAACGGGTGCGACCATACCAGCACTAATGCACCGGATCCCATCAGAACTCCGAAGTTAAGCGTGCTTGGGCGAGAGTAGTACTAGGATGGGTGACCTCCTGGGAAGTCCTCGTGTTGCACCCTCTTTTTTTCTGACTCTTCTTTTTTTACTTCCATATTTAGTGTGATATTTTACGAGTAATTTGATTGAGTTTATCGTGCGCTCCATTTGAATCATTTATGTGTGTTATCGTTTTTTATTAAGAAATCGTTCAATACTCTTTTCGCAGGTCGTCGAAAATGTAGTTTTGTCGTTG